>CM074614.1:80940436-81201840 GCA_037305975.1 Chrysolophus pictus
GAGCTCAGACACGTGACAGCCAACTGGCGGGATGCGGGCATGGGGTCGCACGTCAGAGGCGCCAGCAATCCCACCAGGGAGCCAAAGTGCTCGCAGGCATCTGCTCTCTGCAGGGGTGAGAGGCAGGAAGAAAGCTGTAGGCAGCCCCAGCTCTTCCTAGCTTCTCCGCCTGTGCCTTCCTCACGCCGTGACACAGCATGCACAGCTGGGCGGAGCTCGCCTTCCAGCTCAGGGGCACTGGGGAGGGAGCAGGGGGCATGCGGTGGGGATCTTGACTCACTTGAAGCTCTTCGCAAACAGCCAGAAGCTGGGAGCAGGTCTGCAGGGCCCTCCTGCGCTCCCACACATTCTCCGCTACCATGGATTTCTGCAGGACCTGGGGTAGAGCATCTGTCTCACTGAGGACGTCTTTGCTTTCCCTCCTGCCGCCCCTCGCCCTGTCCCTCCTTCCCCAGCACTTTCCCCCAAGGCTGCCCTGTGGTTCCACGTGGCCTCCAGCCTCACTGAGCACCGGCACTGCTGCCCCCGCTCTCTGCAGTCATCCTGCCTGCTAACCCAGGAGCTTTTCCTCGGCTGTGGCCTGCCAGGGGCTGGCTCCTGCCTTTCCCCTGCAGGGCCCATCGCTCTGCCCATTTCTGAGCTCGCAGTGAGCTGGCACGTCAGCAGGAGATTGCTCCCCCTCTGATCACCCTCTCGGTCCCCAGATCTCTGCCCCCACTACCGACAGGCACCAGGCTTTCTCCCTTGCCCCACACATACTCACATGCACTATGTTCTGAAAGAAGCCGCCGGTGCGCTCTGCCTCGAGCAGAACCGCCATGAGCCGGCCCAGAGCTTTCAGGGACGTTTGCTGAAGCTGAAAGCAGAAGAGGGCGGTGAGGTTTAGCATCACGGCTGCTGCCAGAGCATAGGCTGTGTGTGCTGAGGTAGGGTTTGACCGAGAGGTGGCCGGGAAAGTTAGGGCCAGTTACCTGCAGGTACTGTGCTGCGTGCTGTGACTTCCTGACCTTCAGCATCATCTCTGCTGAAGGATGTGTCATGATGTTTTTGCAGCACAGGACCAACATCTCGCGCATGTCCTTGCTTTCAAAAGAGGGCTTCAGCTTGCTGGCAGGAGGAAAAAAGGAAGAGAAATCAGAAAGGGCCTTTAGCAGTGCTCTCCAGACTGGTTCAGACAACATCTGACTTTCTCCTAATTGGGCACAACAGCCCAGCCTTCACTCCTATAGATGCAACTCCTCGTCCAATTCCCCCTCCAGGCCTTCAGGAGCTACCCAAAATGGGGACCACCATCCTGCCTGGAAACCTCAGACCTTACCTCAACTGCTCCAGGGCCAGAACCACCTTGAGGGGCACTGGCGAGACAGGGATGCCCAAATAGTATTTCTTCATCAGGTCCTGCAAGTCCCAGAGAGACACTGTCAAGGTGGGCAGGGGGCACACGAGAGCTGTTCCACCCAGCCCCGTGACGGGCACAACTGCCACACACCAGCCCCATCACTCCCATGTTTCCCATGGAAGCACTGCAGGATGCAGCAGCTCGACAGCTGGTGCACCTCGCCCGCTGCCCAGCCGCTGCCTCCAGCACCCAAGGTCCCCACCAGCTGGAGACGTGTGGCTGATGGAGACCTGTGTGCCCCCAGGGAAGCGGGCCACGTGGCACGGCCCAGAACTCCTCTGCAGGCAGCCCTGCCTCTAGGCACTCACCATCAGGATCTCCAGCAGCTTTCCCTTCAAGGAGGGGTTAAAGGACGCAGAGTCACCCACAGCTTGGAAGGCAGAGCTGAAGTCGGTGATGCTCTGCACCAGCGCGAGGTTGTTCTGCAGGTCCTGAGGCCCAAGAGAGAAGAACATTCTGTGAACTGCGGGACGGGACAAGGGCTGCAAGGGGGACACGTGGGGGCAACGCTAAGGGAAGGGCTTGGGTCCTCATCTGGGCACAAACCGTTCCCCCAGGGACCTTGGGAAAGGGAAGGCCCATCTCAGCATCCCCCCGTGTGGAGGGGCTGCAGCTGGGCGCTCAGACACCCTGGCACGCTTTGGGCTCTCACCCGGCAGCTGCAGCTGTACAGCATCAGGATGTTGCCCACGATGTCTCCCTCCAGGTGGGCGAGCAGCTGTTCCTTGGAGGCACGCAGTGCCAAGCTGCCGTGGGCGAGCACGAGAGCGCTGCGTGTGGCCTGAGCTCTCGTGCTGTCCAGCTCCATCTGTGTGGGAAGAAATGCCTTGAGACACTCGCTCAACGGCCCCCAGTGCCCCGCGATGCAGCTGGGCTCACAGCTCACAGGCAGGAGCTGCTGTGAAAATAAGGCAGCAGAATGCCAAGATGGAAACCCGTAACGCTTTACCTTCTTGCGCCTGGAAATCCTCGCATTGCGGCCTTTGCACAGCCTGGACGCAAACATGGTGAGCGTGGCCAGGACTGCTTGGAAGTTACTCTCAGCCGCATGGCTGAGAAGAGAGACCATTCCCTGCACAGAAGAAGAAGGGGCAGTTGGCACAGGCCTGAATCTACAGATCCTCTCCTGAGGAAAACGGCAGCAGCGAGGAGATCGAAAGGCGCGGAGCAGGGCCAGGAGAAGCCCTCTGCCCCAGGGACAGAGCGGGGATGCTCGCAGGAGCTGGAGGAGAGCAGGGCTCACCTGGGCCTCACATGGGTCCTCCGCGTTTGCTTCCTCCAGGTGCCGCAGCAGCTTCTCCTGGACGTGGAGGACTCCCTTACAGGCTCCCAGCACTGTGCCCAGCGCCTTGTACAGGAAAGACTGCAGGGGAAGGGAAGGAAGAAGCTGAGATGTGGCAGCAGCTGAACCTGTTGGGGGAGGGCCAGGTGGGAAGGAGCCACGCTCCCTGGGAGTCGCTGAGAGCAGCTGCAGGGCCGAGCTTTAGCCATCCCTGGGCAGATTGCAGGGAGAGGCCCTCTGGGGGGCACAGACTGGGGCAGCAGCATCAGCATCCCGCGTGGGCAGAGCACCAGCCGCAGCCCCAGCCCCAGTTGGACACCTGCAGCTGCACCGCTGGGCGGAGCCGGGGGGAACTCACCTTTTCTGCAGAGCTGCTGGCAGAGCTGCTCAGCCACCGGCTCAGCTCACAGCTCAGGGCCTCGATCCAGGCCTCATCCCGTGTGGTGTCCATTGACGCCCTGAGGAACTGTTGGAGAACAGGAGAAGACGATGTTCCCTTGCCCTTTGCCTCTTCCCTCACTCCCAATTGCTGCAGCCCTCTGGGGAGAGGTGTCTGGAAGAACAGTCCCTCTCCCAGCTCCCCCAGCATTCCCTCCATTAAAGCCGCCTGCCGCTCTTCTCCTAAGACCCCCCTTGGGCTTGGGACAGAGTGGAAGAGGCAGCGCCTCAAAGGCTCCACAGCAGCACTTGAGAGGCTGTTCCTGTCCCGTGGTGGCTCATACGGGAGCGGGGCTACTTGGGGCAGGCAAGCACTTCTCTGCACCCAGCAGTGCTGTACCTTTAGCAGACGGCGCTCCCACTCTGCGGTGTCCGGGAAGCTCTCATCTTTCCCTGCACAGCAACAGGAAGAAAAAGACCCTTACTTGGGATCAAGGCACAGAAGAAGAGCTGCTGCAAACCTGGCTTGGCCTGGGCACTTGACGCTGCCAAGCTGGGACCCGCAGCCCCTCCACAATGACCTGTCCCTCCCCACAAACACTGTCCCCGCAGGAACACAGAACTAACTGAGGGGACGTGAAGGGCCCATCCGTGTCCTGGAATGGGCAGATCCCCGGGGGAAAAGCTCCCCGGGGGAAAAGCTCCCCGGGCCTCAGCGCTGTCTCCCTGGAATGGGAACAGCAGCAGAGCAAGCACTGGGCTGCAGGAAATGCTTCCCCTCTGCCACCCTGCAGAGCTGCATTTTCACTCCCCCCCTTCCCTGCCTCCGCCTCTCCCTCCCCACCAGCACTTTACCTTGGAGACACTGCAGCAGCAGGGGGATCTCAGCTGCCCACATGGCCCCCACAGCTCTGTGGAACCTGCCGTGGAGGTTTCGCATCAGCAGTAAGGCAGCGGCTTGGAGTTCGCTGCCTGCAACAGGGCTCCCTGCCACCACCTGAGCGAGAGCAAGGAGAAGCAGGGTCACTTCTGCAGCAAGAGCAGCAGTGGCTTCTCCCAGGAGGGAAGCAGCTTGGCTCTGCCGTGGCGGGCAAGGAGCAGCCAACAACTTTTCCCATGGTGCTGCGAGCCTGGGAAGAGAATGGCAGCCCCGGGGCTCAGGTGGACACTGGCACTCTCGGCCATGCTGCTTCCTCCTCGGGGCTTGTGGCACCGGCCCCTGGAGCATCTACTCACCAACAGGCGCACCAGCAGTGTCTGGGGAGTCAGCAGGGGGCCTGCGGGGAGAAAGATGTGCTGAGTGCCCGGCCACATGTCCCTCCACTGTCCCTTCTGGGTGCTAATGCGGGTCAGCAGAGCTCACTGGGGGAGTTTCTGCTCCTACCTTGAAACACGGAGCTGAGGAAATGTGGATCCAGCTCTTCTATCTCCCGCGCTGCCAGCTCCTCTCTCTCAGCCAGGGTTTGGATGCAGCGGGAGATCGGGATCAGCATGCCCGTGTACTGAGCTGGAACCACATAGAGCAGCAGCCGCGGCCACACGAGCTGTAGGGAACGAAGCAGTTGAGCGTGTCAGCATTCCTGCCTCCGCTCAGAGATGAAGAGGACTGTGTGAATTTCCCTGAGTTTTGTGTGCTTCAGAGCACGTTGGAGGAGAGACCTGGGGTGTCGCAATGGGACAAGGAACACGTGGTGTGAAGGCGAGGAGCGGCAGCAGGGCAGAGTGTGACTTACTTTGGTCATCCCTCTCACTGAGAAATTCAGCGATCCCAGGATGCTCATGCACTGCTCTTGCAGAGCTCCTTCTTCCTGGGCCTCCTGGGCAGAAAGGACTCCGGCTGCCTGCACAACATTGTTGTTGAAACACCAGTTACTCTCAGTTCTCAGGAGCCTCTCAGGAGGCTCAGGTGTGGTCCCACCGGTGCTTCTGTGCCAGCCTTTGAGCAGCAAAGGCCTTCCCAAAGAAGATGCAGCCCACTGTCCTTACCCTTCTTCCCGTGCTGCGGCTGAACTCATGGAAGATGTGCTCCACTGCGTCCCAGGATGAGCAGCTCTGGGCATCGGTGCTGAGCAGGTCCCCGATGAAACGCAGAATGGCCTTCCTCACCTGCCAGGGGTCAATTATGGGTTTGATTTTCCAGGTCAGAAGGCAAAGGGAAGCTACATGCTCATTGGGACAGCCCTTTGGGCATGAGCAGAGACAGCGAGAGCAGAGGACAAGCCTTGGCTCTTGAGGTGAGGGCCAGGCCTTAGCACCAGGCTGTGCGCTTTCCAAGTGCAGCACAGGGATCTGCCCGCTCCACTCTGCCTGCTCTCCCCACAGGAGCCATCGCAACCGTGTGGTCAGTGCCCCAGCACGTCCCTGGTCACCTAGCCCTGCCCATGTTGGCAGCAGCATCACCATCCCAACAGTGCTTTCCTTTCCCAAACCAGCTCACCTGGATCGTGGGGCCGCTGCACACGCACTGCAAAGCCTCAGCGTCCTGGGGCAGCTTCTCCATCATCACAGGCTCTGCAAGAGATGTGCAGAAGCATGCATGGAGACGCAACCCTGATGGCAAAAAGGATCCCTGGAAATAGCGACCCACGGTACTGACCATCAGAGCAAGCTAGAGCACTGAGCAGACCCAGGGCTGCCACGCATCCAGCCTCCCTCTTATCGCCCAGCTGCAACTGCAGAAACAGGACTGTTTCCTCCGGGCAGATTCGGGCTGCAGAGAGAAAATCCCGTGCTGTGTTAGCAAGAAACACGTGCCCATTCCTGAGGTTGGCGAGAAAGGTTTTGGCCAGGGCACTGCCAAGAATTGCCAAAGCTCCTCTCCTTACCCTGCAGCAGGATGCAGCGGGTCAGCTCTGTGCTGTCAGCCTCGCTGTGCTGCCTGGTGTCATCAGAGAGCTGTGGGAACAAGGTCCGTTTTAGAAAATCGCATCAGCACTGAGGACGGAAAAGAAACTGTGCTGCCAGCTCTCGTCTCCCTTGGCACTCTCAGGTAGAGGACGTGCAGACAAAACCCGGCCTGCCCCACAGCATCCCTGGGGGCATACGCATGGCTCTGGAGGAGCCTCAGGCATGCAGGAGCTACAGCTGAGCACCTGTCAGAGGCTCAGAGCTTTGCAGTCCTCCTGAGACTTGGACAAGAGGGAAACTGCTGTGGGTGCAAGGATCGGCTCCCCTTACCTGGTAGAACATGGCACTGGTAATGGCCAGAAACTTGTCCTTGGGGATGACAGTCTGAACTCCCTCTAAGGCCTCCAGGAAGATAGTGAGGCTCTGTAAGAGACCAGGAGAGGAAAAAGTGCTGAAGCCACATCTAGCCACTTGGGAGCGGAGAAACTGTTTTCCAATGGTTTCTCCACTGGGGGAAGCTCCTGCACATTGTTTGGCATTCTTGTTTCTCCCCCAACTCTCAGCAGCACCCAAAGTCTCTCTGCTTTCAACCGAGCCCTGTTGGCATCGTTTGCAAGCATTTCCCACCCAGCATCCCTCTTCTCCCTCATCAGATGCAACTAAACGTGGTCTGCCTGGTCGTTAGCACAGAGCTCCTCAGGCACTCAGAGCCCCACGGTGGTGGTTGGGATGGAAGCCTCCCATCCCCAGAAGATGGGCCCCACTGACTCTTGGCTCCCTCCTGCTTCCTGTCCCCATTGCTCTTTCCTTGACAGAAGAGCTCAGGAAGCCTCAGACCTCCCTTGATCACCTGTTCCTTCTTTCTCCAAGGGTTCCCCACCTCCTCCCCGCATCCCCCCGACCCCTCGTGGCATTTGCGTGGGCCCCACATCCACGCTGAGCCCTGCACAACGTCTCACCTTGGTCACTCTGGAGATGTCTTGGACCTCCCGATACGTGCGCACGAGCCGGAGGAGCTGCTCCCAGACGTGCTCTCGGTGCAGCTCCTCTTGCAGGAGGACAGCCATCATGGCAGTCACAGCCCCGAGGACGGCCTGTTTGTCCTGGAGAGGAATGGCAGAGGCCCAGCGTCAAAGACTGAAGGTCTGCCCTTCCGACAGCAGGAGATGAGCTCGCTCTGGACAGCAGGGAGATTTTCCCCACACCCTCGTCCCCAGCACTCCCTGCCACAAGGCTGTGATATGCAGCTGCTTCCTGGCACGGAGATCCAGCCCCGAGCGCAGTCTGGGGCCCTTTGCAGAGCCAGCCCACTCCCTCTCATCACCCCTCTGCTCTCAGCCCACTGGGCACAGACAGAGCTGCTGACATGGAGGTCCCTGCTGCCATCCTGGGCTGGGAGTGCAGCAGCGCTCACCTCTTCCTCCTTGCAGTCCTGCCAGTTTGTCAGCACGGAGAAGAAGAGCCGGTACAGATTCTCGTAGATTTGCTCCTTCTCCACGGCAGGCCGGGGGCATTGCTTTCCAGAGCAGAAGTGAACCTGGACTCCTTCTGACCATTGTTTCACAACTGAGAAAACAAAGTGAAACAAAAAAATAAAGGAATAATTAATTTTCAAAGGAAAAACAAAGAAAACCAAACCAACAAGAGAAAAGGGAGCCTGTGAGAGTCTGCAGGGCAGGATGCAAGGGCTGTCCTGAGGCCCCCTGCTCTGGAGCCAGCACTCACCAGCACAAGCGAGGCGCAGGGTCCGGCCGCTCCTCACCTGGCCCACCACACAGCGCAGGCCAGCCAGCACCAGCCACACGAAGGGGATGCACTGTGGAGCTGCAGAGAGGAAGGAAAAAGAGGGCCGCAGTCAGAGCCCTGGCAGCACCAGAGGAGGGGGGGGAGCCCTGCATCCCCCAGGACGCAGATCACGCGCAGAGGGAAAAGACCCCTTTCCCCACTTGTCATAGATGTAGGCTGGCTGAGAGCACTCTACCGTAGATGCTGAACAGTTTGCTGAGGGTGATGAGCACGAAATCCTTGGATATCTCCCCGATGGCCTTCAGATGGCCCTGGAGCTCAGCCATCACCAAGCTGAAATGCATCCGGGCCAGAGCCACCAGGACGTTGCTGGCAGCCATCCTCACATTGTCTCTGACACCCTGAAAAAGAGTCACTGGTGACACACTGTACAGGAGACTGCCTGAGACCCTGGGAAGGGCTGAGCCACCGCCGTCCACCAGCACAACGCCAGCACGGGCAGGCGGCTCCCTTTGCCTTTGGGTGTAACCCCTCACCTGGGTTGCCGTCAGGTCCTGGGACACCTCTGCCAGCAGCCGGTTCAGCACTCCGCACGGTGGGCGGCCGTCATCTTCCCACAGGGCGCCCTCCAGCTCGCAGTACACCTGTGCTCGATCACCCTGGGGACAGGGATCGGTCACGGTTTGCTTTGCCCTTGTTCTCGCGGAGCCGCCCACTGCCACCCATCACTATGCCCGTGTGGTGCCGCGGCCTGGCACCCACAGGACCACGGCACTGGGCCACGGCAAGGATTCGTGGTTGGACGTCCCCAGCTCACCTCATGGTCTTGCAGTAATTGTTGCAGCAAAGTCACAGCAGAGACAGGGACAGGGCTCGGCACCCTGCTTCTCTCCCTGCGACGTCTGGGCACGCAGCCCACACAGGCAAAGAGACCTGGAAGCAAAGAGCGGAGCAGCTGCCGCCGGTGTCGCTCGCAGCCAGGGCCGAGCATCCGGCCAGCTCTGGGAGGAACGCTCCTCCAGCCCCACGGCGCGGGGCTGCGTGTGGTTGGCGGGGACGGGGGAGGGAGCTTTCCCCTCGCTGGGGTGCCGGGGAAACCGCGGCGGGCAGCTGCGCTCAGCAGAGCCAGGACGGTGCTGCCGGCACGTCCTGAACTGACTCTGGAGGCACACGTGCGCTCGGGCGGCGTCACGGCGTGCAGAGAGGTGAAGGGACTCACCTCGAAGGGCTCTCAGCCGCCCCATGACAGCAGGAAATCTCCAGGTAGACGCAACGCTCTCTCTGGTTCCGCTTCCTGCGGGTCCCACAAGTGGACTGAGCCGCCGCTCCCACCGCTGCCACGAGGGCGCACGAGGTACCATTGTGACATCACAGCGCAGTGTCACCTCACAGGGAATGGCTGGGGACCAGGGAGCACGCAGGGCAGCCCTGCAGGCCCTCAAACACAGCGCGTTTGTGACCTCGGCTCTGGGGTTCCGGTTCCATGCTGAACTCATCTCATGAACTTGCAATAAAGACATGTTACTGGCTTAATAAATAGGACCTGAGCTGTTACATACTTCACGAGGGCTTAATTTTAAGATTCAGGTCTCAGAAGGAGCTTCAAATGTGAAGTTTAATGTACAGTTAAACACTCTTTGGGAAGAAGGCTACTTCTGTGGCTTAGTTCGTTGTCACACAGCGGCACACTGGCACAGGCTGGTGGCAAACAGTGGAAAGGAGGACGGCACAATGAAGAACAGCAAGTCAAAAAATTCAAAATGATTGCAGTCCCTTTAAGGACAAAAAGAGTATATTTCGCACTTCATGAGAAATGAAGGAGAAAACAGCCCTCGGTCACCAAACCCAGCAGGTTAGCAATATTGCTGCACCAGCACATTAGCACTATCCTCATGGATACCACGGTTACTGTAGAAACTTCCTGTCTCACTGTAGAAACTAAAACATACTCCTGATGATTACAGTAATTTTCTGTCCACTCTGATACCCTGAAAGAATACATGTGCATAGTTCAATTACATTTGATGCACAGAATGTAAGCAATCAACATAGTTCAATAACTTTTCTAAGAGTGAAGGCATTTTCTCTATTTTTGAAAAGAATCCCTAATTGCACACTCACTCATGCCGAATTAGTTCATCTTGTTGGAGAGTGGTTCTTACTGGAATGAAATGCATCCTGCTAAGTAGACAGCTACAACAAGATTGGCACAAAACCTCAATCAAATCTCACACTGAAGTTCGAGATACTTAAATCACCAAATGCAGAGAGGTCTTCCTGAGGAGGCACACACGTATTCAACGTCAATTCATACGTCCCCAAGAGGTGTACACATAAACAGCAAGGTTTCAGAGCACGGAGCGGTCTTCCTGCAGAAGGACTCCCGTTGAAGTGTTCAAAGATATCACTCCTTGCAGCTCCAGGAGGGACGCACAGAAAACTTTCAGCCTGTGTCTGGAAGGACAGCACTCATGGTGGGTGTCCTGCCTTCCATCCCCTTTCATGCAGACAAGGCAAAGTAAGGGGAACTCTTCAGATGCCATTCCTGTATCAAGACAAAAAGAAGAAACAAAAACAAGCACGAGCTCTCAAAATCTCAGACCAAAAGCTACTAACGAATGGCCAGAGCAAACAAGGCACAAATGAAACTGGCTTCACAGTATTTCCAGCAATGGCCAAAATCAGAAGCCTAAAACTGCATCTGAGAAAGAACAAGGTTGTACAATCTCTCCTAACCCTCAAAACTATACAGCCCAGGGATTCCCTGCTCCATCAAATAACTCTGGGTGGTTTTCTCATTCATGAGCCATCCAGCTGCTCTTTAAACTCACACACACATTCCATACAACGAGTTCCACAGCTGTATTGTAAGTTGCATGATGAATGCTCTTCTTCAGAAGCAGCTTCCCTTTTTGCTTCCAGGTGTGATCATAAAAAGGGCTGAAGGCTGTGTACCAGAGGGATGGAGATTCCCCAGAGGTCACGAAATATGACTGACCCTAAAGAAATCAGAAGTGTTCAAAGAAACAGCCCAGCCTCTGCTGTCTGACCATACCTACACATGATTTCCAGTCTCACTGTAAGGCAAACTGCACAAGCGGAGGCCTGCACAAGGCGTCAGCAGCAATACTAGAGGTCACCCTGGCTTTTGTGGACATCGAGGAACTGAGTGCGTTCACTACCAGGGGACAGAATAGATTCACCCCGCTGTATGACAAGGCAGCATGAACAAGAAATTTAAAGTGCAAAGAAATAACAGCATCAACATCGCGAGCCCAAATTTCATCTTAGGTGGAGACGAAACTTTTGCAAAATGGCATAAAATGTAAATACTGGAAATCTAAGAGTTTGCTTTTTCACTGTAAGAGACGTTTCCTTCCTCTCCAGTATTTGCTGTGAACACTGCTACACCACTGTGCTCATCTGCCAGAATTTCTGTGAACGATTTTGTTCACGATGCCTGGTGGCAAAGCAAACACAACTACATTCAACTGTTCTCATACTGCAGGCTGTTACACTTCTAGAATTAGAAACAGAGAACCACAAGGTAGAACGAGAAACATCTAGTACTTATCTCACTCAACACTTACCTCAAAGTTACTCATTGTCCCTGCTTTATCTTCAATCCTACACTTCTGACACTTGCAAATTTGCCAGCAGTTAACATAGAAAATGGCACAGAAAACAGTCACAGCTAAAACTCAGTCATTATTAGAGAAATGGCTACCAAAAAAAAAAAAAAAAGAGAAAATATCTGTTGAATATAGCTAGGAAACCCTATTCAACGGTGACAAAGCACTAACAGCCCAGGGAAATGCAAGAGCAGCATACACTCCCTCCAGAAATGCTCCACACATCTGCAGGTCAGGAACCTCACACCAGGCACACTTTCCAGGTATTCCAGTAACCCCCAATGCATTTTTGCACTGAAAGAATTGCAACTGGAGCACTTGCAATTTTCAGGGTCAGCAATAGCCTTTACAACAGCAGCTACTTTGCAATCTGAGATTGTCTCTCACTAAGCAAGGAGCACAAATCCTTTCTTACACAGAAGAGTCTTCTTTCAGTGTTGACAAGGATTACCTCATATCCATCAAGAGGCTCCAGAGCCTGCACTCTGTGCTGCTCATCTTCTGGAACACAGCAGGTGAAACTCACTCACATCCGTGACGCTGCACTCAGTCCAGCCCTAAAACAGAAATCCCTCAAGATGATTCCTTCTGGAAGAAAAGACTCACTTCCCACAACAAAACAAAGACCCTCAGTGAAGCATCTGCATGGGGGGTCTTTAAAACTGCCTAGCTGGAAAGAAGCAGCAGCTCAAAGTCTGATGAGATGCCTTGCCTAAAAATTTCTACAGATATCTAACATGAAAAGCCTCAGAGGAACCCATACGTTGCCTTATCCCACACCAGCAGACAGGCTGCTTGTTGGCCAGGGACCTTCAGATGACTAGCCACATCACCAGAGCAGGCAGCAGCTCTGCCTTGGCCCTTTTTGCTTCAGCCCAGCTGGCCCAGCTGACGACTTCTAAAATTACCTACAGTTACACCTTCTCCAGGTGTTCCAGTTCCCCATGGCTCTTAGGGCTGCAGGTACTCGCTTGTTCAAAAAACTCTTCTGCTGTGCTTCACAATCAGGCTTTGAGACAAAGAACAAAGTGCAGAGTCCAGCTGGCTGAAATGCTGTTGCATGACACGTCCAAAGGGGTCCTCTGGGTGCATCTGCTCATAGAGCAGAAAGCATGCAGGAGACAAATGCTCTGCTGCCACTGAATCAAGGCTTCCGACCTGTCGGGAGACGTACGTAAGGATAATTAAATACCTGTGGGACTACCTATTATAGGGCAGATGCAACTTAAAGCATGCTATTAAGGCATCCTGACAGATACCATACAAAAGAGAAACCTGTACTGGGGATCTACGGAAGTCTCATCCATTCATAGAGAGAGTCTGGGATGAGAAGACCCCAAAATTTTAAAAACAAACAAACAAACAAACCCACAGTACTTCAGGTTCTTCTTATTTTTCTAACCTCCCCTTTAGGTTCACAGAATAGATGAGATTGGAGAAAACTCTGGATGCCATCTGCTCCAACCTCCTACACCAGCAGAACCACCCAGAGCTGCCTACCCAGGACCATGGCCAAGTGGAGTCATAGCACGGCCTGGGTTGCAAAGGACCTCACAGATAATCTGGTTCCAACCCCTGCTGTGTGCAGGTCGCCAACCAGCAGCCCAGGCTGCCCAGAGCCACATCCAGCCTGGCCTTGGATGCCTGCAGGGATGGGGCATCCACAGCCTCCTTGGGCAACCTGTTCCAGTGCCTCACCACCCTCTGCGTGAAAAACTGCCTCCTCATATCCAACCTAAACCTCAGTGTAAAGCCATTCCCCCTTGCCCTATCACTCTCCACCCCCACAAACAGCTCTGGAAGATCTGCAAGGAGGGAGACTCCACAGCCTGTGCAGGCAAGCTGTGACAGTGCCCATCACTCACACAGTCCAGAAGCGTTTGCAGATGTTCAGACAGAAGCTCCTGTGTTCCAGCTGTGCACACTGCCTCCTGCTTTGATCGGGTGGGAATCAACTGCTCCCTCATGCCTACAATGCAAGGAGCTGTTTGGAACTTGCACAGAATGCACGAGGCTTTAGTTTTAAGACACAAGGCTCCCACGACTTACAATGAAGCCTCTGCTTCTCATTTCACAGCCCAGCTAACAAAGGACAGCTCACCTGACCTGCTGTTTGCCATGGAGGTGAGCACCACCTCTGCTATGGAAAGGGTGGGGACTTCACTGTCCAGTCCTGCTTCACCTACAGCTACGCTCAGCTTTGGCAGCTCTGATAAATCCACTCCCAGCCATCTGTGATCCTTTCCACAAAAGGCAGTGGTGACTCCTGTGGGACAAAAACAACACAACTCACCGCAGTGGCTGTGCAGGACCGAGACCAAAGCCAGGAAATCAGTACCACCAGCAGTCATTCACAAGACCAGGCCCAATTCAGGTTTTCTGTGAAATAAACAAGAAAATCCCAAAACTAAATGAGCCATAATAGGGTAGCATCCAGAAGCATCAGGAAAAGACCCAATGAACTCAGAACTGAAATTCCATTATTCCTAGTACATATTTCATGTACCGATTTCCAACAGTTATATTTACTATACAAACAAAACTTTGTCACCTTCACTTTAACAGCATTCTTACAGCACTGCTCCCATTTACAGACATTTCAACTCAAGCTAAGAAAATGCCATTGCTTTGACAAAACAGTTTCTCTCACATCTACAAGATTATAAAGAAATTTGTTTGTGGGTTTGGTGGGGGGAATGGGTTCATGTATTTTGTGTTTTTTATGTCAAAAAAAAGATTTCATTTTGTGTGCTTCCCTCAGAGAAAGGGAAGAGTGACTGGAGCATTTGCATTTGTTTAATCGGTGTTGTGTGCCTCCCCGGGGGGAGGTAAGGAGTTACCTGAGCTTTTGAATACGTGCACCCCCTCCTCCCTTGGTGTAGGTCTTTCGTTGCACTGAAAAATGAGTGACAGCAGTGCCACCATGAAAAGTGAAGATGTCTTATTCGATCTTTTAGAAAAGCGCGGTGCTCGACCCTCTTTGTCAGGTGTGGATTGGGCACAACAGAACTGGTGCAACTTGCAGAGTGTTTCGGACCGTATTTTTAAGTACTGGCAACAGTCGTGCTCCCTGGTCCTTAGCACAGAGGGCTGCCTATTGGCAGGTGGTCTCAACCCTTTATAAAGGGGAGACCCTCTTGCCATTACTGGAACAGCTGCTCCGTTAGTAGAGAGCGTTCAACAGGCTGCTTGTCTGCTAAGGATGTAAGATAGAAAGCTGCAGCCACAGCATGAATCCCTATGATGATGCCCGCTGATCCTGAGAGAACGACTGCTGTAATTAGGGGGCTTGCAGAGTCGTTCAAACCTATGGGTATGCAAAACTCCTTGCTGTTGGAAAGTGCCTAAGTTTTGGTGAGAGATGTGTGTCTCTGGGATTCCCTCTGACGGTTTGTACTGAGGGCTGTCCTGCACACGCTGTCCTGTGACAAGTTCTGTGGTCTTGAACTTGTCAAATTAGTATTTACATCTCCCAGCACTTGAGTTGCTTTGGCAGTGCTCAAGTGGAGAGTTCTCAGGACACTCAACCATCTTAGCAAACACTACGTGGCCAGTCCACATCTTGTCCAATTGGACTGGACGGGCTTTTGGTGAATTGGCTGCAGTGTGGTGCTGTGTGGCTGTTCATCAACATCACAGCCTCCACTGAAGAATTCCCATCCGGATCCTGGCTCACACTGGGATTTCCTGGGTGGGGAAAGCAGCCGACACAAATAGCTCTGCTTGTTTTATTTGTGTGTTTATTATTGTTGGTTATTGCTGGAGGAATGGTTACTGCCAGATGTGTGGGTGTCTCTTTTCACTTCCCCCCTTCTCTGATGTAACACTGGTGTCACCACTCCTGAAGTCCCCGGGTGTCTGTGGCAAACTGAGTGACTCTGATTGTTGTCTGAAATTGAATGACGATGAAGGAGTTGCTGAACAAATCGCCCACGGTGAAACGTCTCCTATGTTGTGTGCTGCTGCAGCTCTGATGTTTGTTCCTTGTATGATTCCACGTTTTACTCAATTTCTGCAAGGCCTCGTATCCTCCACGTGCTTTGTAAGCACTTGTACTGATGGGCGAGTCCAACAGATCAGGGCAACATTTGTAGCCGAGCCCAAGAAATCTTTTACAATATATCTAACTCGGCTGACGGATGGAAAGATTCCGTGGCTCTGCAGCACAGCACACGCTGAATGGAGGAAGAGGAAACCTGTGTTCTGTAATTCGTACTTCGTGCCCAGTGCCTGTAAGATCAACATTGCGGAAGGGTGAAATATGAACAAAGGTGGTTGTCAGATGTTCAGAACTGTTCAGTATGCCTTCCAACGTTTCAGGCTCTTCTGTCCTGTAAGGGCAAGAGGATGCACACGTGGGAGAGCGTTCCCAGCCCTGGCACAGCCAGAGATCACGTTACTAAGTTCATTCAGGGGTATCCAGGGAACGGTCTGTCTGTGTGGAGTGGGTAGATTTAATTTTCCAAAATAAAACCCCACCGGTTCAGATGTGGGAAGAAATAAAGTGGCATTTCTGATTGATGTCTCTCTGAAAATGTTTATGAAGAGCCGTAACTGTGGCTGGCATATGAAGTACAGAACTTAGAGAGCTATTTATCTTTCCCCTCTTCTGGAGTATTAACAAGAAGTACGTAACAGCTCAGGTCCTATTTATTAAGCCAGTAACATGTCTTTATTGCAAGTTCATGAGATGAGTTCAGCATGGAACCGGAACCCCAGAGCCGAGGTCACAAACGCGCTGTGTTTGAGGGCCTGCAGGGCTGCCCTGCGTGCTGCCTGGTCCCCAGCCATTCCCTGTGAGGTGACACTGCGCTGTGATGTCACAATGGTACCTCGTGCGCCCTCGTGGCAGCGGTGGGAGCGGCGGCTCAGTCCACTTGTGGGACCCGCAGGAAGCGGAACCAGAGAGAGCGTTGCGTCTACCTGGAGATTTCCTGCTGTCATGGGGCGGCTGAGAGCCCTTCGAGGTGAGTCCCTCCACCTCTCTGCACGCCGTGACGCCGCCCGAGCGCACGTGTGCCTCCAGAGTCAGTTCAGGACGTGCCGGCAGCACCGTCCTGGCTCTGCTGAGCGCAGCTGCCCGCCGCGGTTTCCCCGGCACCCCAGCGAGGGGAAAGCTCCCTCCCCCGTCCCCGCCAACCACACGCAGCCCCGCGCCGTGGGGCTGGAGGAGCGTTCCTCCCAGAGCTGGCCGGATGCTCGGCCCTGGCTGCGAGCGACACCGGCGGCAGCTGCTCCGCTCTTTGCTTCCAGGTCTCTTTGCCTGTGTGGGCTGCGTGCCCAGACGTCGCAGGGAGAGAAGCAGGGTGCCGAGCCCTGTCCCTGTCTCTGCTGTGACTTTGCTGCAGCAATTACTGCAAGACCATGAGGTGAGCTGGGGACGTCCAACCACGAATCCTTGCCGTGGCCCAGTGCCGTGGTCCTGTGGGTGCCAGGCCGCGGCACCACACCGGCATAGTGATGGGTGGCAGTGGGCGGCTCCGCGAGAACAAGGGCAAAGCAAACCGTGACCGATCCCTGTCCCCAGGGTGATCGAGCACAGGTGTACTGCGAGCTGGAGGGCGCCCTGTGGGAAGATGACGGCCGCCCACCGTGCGGAGTGCTGAACCGGCTGCTGGCAGAGGTGTCCCAGGACCTGACGGCAACCCAGGTGAGGGGTTACACCCAAAGGCAAAGGGAGCCGCCTGCCCGTGCTGGCGTTGTGCTGGTGGACGGCGGTGGCTCAGCCCTTCCCAGGGTCTCAGGCAGTCTCCTGTACGGTGTGTCACCAGTGACTCTTTTTCAGGGTGTCAGAGACAATGTGAGGATGGCTGCCAGCAACGTCCTGGTGGCTCTGGCCCGGATGCATTTCAGCTTGGTGATGGCTGAGCTCCAGGGCCATCTGAAGGCCATCGGGGAGATATCCAAGGATTTCGTGCTCATCACCCTCAGCAAACTGTTCAGCATCTACGGTAGAGTGCTCTCAGCCAGCCTACATCTATGACAAGTGGGGAAAGGGGTCTTTTCCCTCTGCGCGTGATCTGCGTCCTGGGGGATGCAGGGCTCCCCCCCCTCCTCTGGTGCTGCCAGGGCTCTGACTGCGGCCCTCTTTTTCCTTCCTCTCTGCAGCTCCACAGTGCATCCCCTTCGTGTGGCTGGTGCTGGCTGGCCTGCGCTGTGTGGTGGGCCAGGTGAGGAGCGGCCGGACCCTGCGCCTCGCTTGTGCTGGTGAGTGCTGGCTCCAGAGCAGGGGGCCTCAGGACAGCCCTTGCATCCTGCCCTGCAGACTCTCACAGGCTCCCTTTTCTCTTGTTGGTTTGGTTTTCTTTGTTTTTCCTTTGAAAATTAATTATTCCTTTATTTTTTTGTTTCACTTTGTTTTCTCAGTTGTGAAACAATGGTCAGAAGGAGTCCAGGTTCACTTCTGCTCTGGAAAGCAATGCCCCCGGCCTGCCGTGGAGAAGGAGCAAATCTACGAGAATCTGTACCGGCTCTTCTTCTCCGTGCTGACAAACTGGCAGGACTGCAAGGAGGAAGAGGTGAGCGCTGCTGCACTCCCAGCCCAGGATGGCAGCAGGGACCTCCATGTCAGCAGCTCTGTCTGTGCCCAGTGGGCTGAGAGCAGAGGGGTGATGAGAGGGAGTGGGCTGGCTCTGCAAAGGGCCCCAGACTGCGCTCGGGGCTGGATCTCCGTGCCAGGAAGCAGCTGCATATCACAGCCTTGTGGCAGGGAGTGCTGGGGACGAGGGTGTGGGGAAAATCTCCCTGCTGTCCAGAGCGAGCTCATCTCCTGCTGTCGGAAGGGCAGACCTTCAGTCTTTGACGCTGGGCCTCTGCCATTCCTCTCCAGGACAAACAGGCCGTCCTCGGGGCTGTGACTGCCATGATGGCTGTCCTCCTGCAAGAGGAGCTGCACCGAGAGCACGTCTGGGAGCAGCTCCTCCGGCTCGTGCGCACGTATCGGGAGGTCCAAGACATCTCCAGAGTGACCAAGGTGAGACGTTGTGCAGGGCTCAGCGTGGATGTGGGGCCCACGCAAATGCCACGAGGGGTCGGGGGGATGCGGGGAGGAGGTGGGGAACCCTTGGAGAAAGAAGGAACAGGTGATCAAGGGAGGTCTGAGGCTTCCTGAGCTCTTCTGTCAAGGAAAGAGCAATGGGGACAGGAAGCAGGAGGGAGCCAAGAGTCAGTGGGGCCCATCTTCTGGGGATGGGAGGCTTCCATCCCAACCACCACCGTGGGGCTCTGAGTGCCTGAGGAGCTCTGTGCTAACGACCAGGCAGACCACGTTTAGTTGCATCTGATGAGGGAGAAGAGGGATGCTGGGTGGGAAATGCTTGCAAACGATGCCAACAGGGCTCGGTTGAAAGCAGAGAGACTTTGGGTGCTGCTGAGAGTTGGGGGAGAAACAAGAATGCCAAACAATGTGCAGGAGCTTCCCCCAGTGGAGAAACCATTGGAAAACAGTTTCTCCGCTCCCAAGTGGCTAGATGTGGCTTCAGCACTTTTTCCTCTCCTGGTCTCTTACAGAGCCTCACTATCTTCCTGGAGGCCTTAGAGGGAGTTCAGACTGTCATCCCCAAGGACAAGTTTCTGGCCATTACCAGTGCCATGTTCTACCAGGTAAGGGGAGCCGATCCTTGCACCCACAGCAGTTTCCCTCTTGTCCAAGTCTCAGGAGGACTGCAAAGCTCTGAGCCTCTGACAGGTGCTCAGCTGTAGCTCCTGCATGCCTGAGGCTCCTCCAGAGCCATGCGTATGCCCCCAGGGATGCTGTGGGGCAGGCCGGGTTTTGTCTGCACGTCCTCTACCTGAGAGTGCCAAGGGAGACGAGAGCTGGCAGCACAGTTTCTTTTCCGTCCTCAGTGCTGATGCGATTTTCTAAAACGGACCTTGTTCCCACAGCTCTCTGATGACACCAGGCAGCACAGCGAGGCTGACAGCACAGAGCTGACCCGCTGCATCCTGCTGCAGGGTAAGGAGAGGAGCTTTGGCAATTCTTGGCAGTGCCCTGGCCAAAACCTTTCTCGCCAACCTCAGGAATGGGCACGTGTTTCTTGCTAACACAGCACGGGATTTTCTCTCTGCAGCCCGAATCTGCCCGGAGGAAACAGTCCTGTTTCTGCAGTTGCAGCTGGGCGATAAGAGGGAGGCTGGATGCGTGGCAGCCCTGGGTCTGCTCAGTGCTCTAGCTTGCTCTGATGGTCAGTACCGTGGGTCGCTATTTCCAGGGATCCTTTTTGCCATCAGGGTTGCGTCTCCATGCATGCTTCTGCACATCTCTTGCAGAGCCTGTGATGATGGAGAAGCTGCCCCAGGACGCTGAGGCTTTGCAGTGCGTGTGCAGCGGCCCCACGATCCAGGTGAGCTGGTTTGGGAAAGGAAAGCACTGTTGGGATGGTGATGCTGCTGCCAACATGGGCAGGGCTAGGTGACCAGGGACGTGCTGGGGCACTGACCACACGGTTGCGATGGCTCCTGTGGGGAGAGCAGGCAGAGTGGAGCGGGCAGATCCCTGTGCTGCACTTGGAAAGCGCACAGCCTGGTGCTAAGGCCTGGCCCTCACCTCAAGAGCCAAGGCTTGTCCTCTGCTCTCGCTGTCTCTGCTCATGCCCAAAGGGCTGTCCCAATGAGCATGTAGCTTCCCTTTGCCTTCTGACCTGGAAAATCAAACCCATAATTGACCCCTGGCAGGTGAGGAAGGCCATTCTGCGTTTCATCGGGGACCTGCTCAGCACCGATGCCCAGAGCTGCTCATCCTGGGACGCAGTGGGGCACATCTTCCATGAGTTCAGCCGCAGCACGGGAAGAAGGGTAAGGACAGTGGGCTGCATCTTCTTTGGGAAGGCCTTTGCTGCTCAAAGGCTGGCACAGAAGCACCGGTGGGACCACACCTGAGCCTCCTGAGAGGCTCCTGAGAACTGAGAGTAACTGGTGTTTCAACAACAATGTTGTGCAGGCAGCCGGAGTCCTTTCTAGCCGGAGTCCTTTCTGCCCAGGAGGCCCAGGAAGAAGGAGCTCTGCAAGAGCAGTGCATGAGCATCCTGGGATCGCTGAATTTCTCAGTGAGAGGGATGACCAAAGTAAGTCACACTCTGCCCTGCTGCCGCTCCTCGCCTTCACACCACGTGTTCCTTGTCCCATTGCGACACCCCAGGTCTCTCCTCCAACGTGCTCTGAAGCACACAAAACTCAGGGAAATTCACACAGTCCTCTTCATCTCTGAGCGGAGGCAGGAATGCTGACACGCTCAACTGCTTCGTTCCCTACAGCTCGTGTGGCCGCGGCTGCTGCTCTATGTGGTTCCAGCTCAGTACACGGGCATGCTGATCCCGATCTCCCGCTGCATCCAAACCCTGGCTGAGAGAGAGGAGCTGGCAGCGCGGGAGATAGAAGAGCTGGATCCACATTTCCTCAGCTCCGTGTTTCAAGGTAGGAGCAGAAACTCCCCCAGTGAGCTCTGCTGACCCGCATTAGCACCCAGAAGGGACAGTGGAGGGACATGTGGCCGGGCACTCAGCACATCTTTCTCCCCGCAGGCCCCCTGCTGACTCCCCAGACACTGCTGGTGCGCCTGTTGGTGAGTAGATGCTCCAGGGGCCGGTGCCACAAGCCCCGAGGAGGAAGCAGCATGGCCGAGAGTGCCAGTGTCCACCTGAGCCCCGGGGCTGCCATTCTCTTCCCAGGCTCGCAGCACCATGGGAAAAGCTGTTGGCTGCTCCTTGCCCGCCACGGCAGAGCCAAGCTGCTTCCCTCCTGGGAGAAGCCACTGCTGCTCTTGCTGCAGAAGTGACCCTGCTTCTCCTTGCTCTCGCTCAGGTGGTGGCAGGGAGCCCTGTTGCAGGCAGCGAACTCCAAGCCGCTGCCTTACTGCTGATGCGAAACCTCCACGGCAGGTTCCACAGAGCTGTGGGGGCCATGTGGGCAGCTGAGATCCCCCTGCTGCTGCAGTGTCTCCAAGGTAAAGTGCTGGTGGGGAGGGAGAGGCGGAGGCAGGGAAGGGGGGGAGTGAAAATGCAGCTCTGCAGGGTGGCAGAGGGGAAGCATTTCCTGCAGCCCAGTGCTTGCTCTGCTGCTGTTCCCATTCCAGGGAGACAGCGCTGAGGCCCGGGGAGCTTTTCCCCCGGGGATCTGCCCATTCCAGGACACGGATGGGCCCTTCACGTCCCCTCAGTTAGTTCTGTGTTCCTGCGGGGACAGTGTTTGTGGGGAGGGACAGGTCATTGTGGAGGGGCTGCGGGTCCCAGCTTGGCAGCGTCAAGTGCCCAGGCCAAGCCAGGTTTGCAGCAGCTCTTCTTCTGTGCCTTGATCCCAAGTAAGGGTCTTTTTCTTCCTGTTGCTGTGCAGGGAAAGGTGAGAGCTTCCCGGACACCGCAGAGTGGGAGCGCCGTCTGCTAAAGGTACAGCACTGCTGGGTGCAGAGAAGTGCTTGCCTGCCCCAAGTAGCCCCGCTCCCGTATGAGCCACCACGGGACAGGAACAGCCTCTCAAGTGCTGCTGTGGAGCCTTTGAGGCGCTGCCTCTTCCACTCTGTCCCAAGCCCAAGGGGGGTCTTAGGAGAAGAGCGGCAGGCGGCTTTAATGGAGGGAATGCTGGGGGAGCTGGGAGAGGGACTGTTCTTCCAGACACCTCTCCCCAGAGGGCTGCAGCAATTGGGAGTGAGGGAAGAGGCAAAGGGCAAGGGAACATCGTCTTCTCCTGTTCTCCAACAGTTCCTCAGGGCGTCAATGGACACCACACGGGATGAGGCCTGGATCGAGGCCCTGAGCTGTGAGCTGAGCCGGTGGCTGAGCAGCTCTGCCAGCAGCTCTGCAGAAAAGGTGAGTTCCCCCCGGCTCCGCCCAGCGGTGCAGCTGCAGGTGTCCAACTGGGGCTGGGGCTGCGGCTGGTGCTCTGCCCACGCGGGATGCTGATGCTGCTCCCCAGTCTGTGCCCCCCAGAGGGCCTCTCCCTGCAATCTGCCCAGGGATGGCTAAAGCTCGGCCCTGCAGCTGCTCTCAGCGACTCCCAGGGAGCGTGGCTCCTTCCCACCTGGCCCTCCCCCAACAGGTTCAGCTGCTGCCACATCTCAGCTTCTTCCTTCCCTTCCCCTGCAGTCTTTCCTGTACAAGGCGCTGGGCACAGTGCTGGGAGCCTGTAAGGGAGTCCTCCACGTCCAGGAGAAGCTGCTGCGGCACCTGGAGGAAGCAAACGCGGAGGACCCATGTGAGGCCCAGGTGAGCCCTGCTCTCCTCCAGCTCCTGCGAGCATCCCCGCTCTGTCCCTGGGGCAGAGGGCTTCTCCTGGCCCTGCTCCGCGCCTTTCGATCTCCTCGCTGCTGCCGTTTTCCTCAGGAGAGGATCTGTAGATTCAGGCCTGTGCCAACTGCCCCTTCTTCTTCTGTGCAGGGAATGGTCTCTCTTCTCAGCCATGCGGCTGAGAGTAACTTCCAAGCAGTCCTGGCCACGCTCACCATGTTTGCGTCCAGGCTGTGCAAAGGCCGCAATGCGAGGATTTCCAGGCGCAAGAAGGTAAAGCGTTACGGGTTTCCATCTTGGCATTCTGCTGCCTTATTTTCACAGCAGCTCCTGCCTGTGAGCTGTGAGCCCAGGTGCATCGCGGGGCACTGGGGGCCGTTGAGCGAGTGTCTCAAGGCATTTCTTCCCACACAGATGGAGCTGGACAGCACGAGAGCTCAGGCCACACGCAGCGCTCTCGTGCTCGCCCACGGCAGCTTGGCACTGCGTGCCTCCAAGGAACAGCTGCTCGCCCACCTGGAGGGAGACATCGTGGGCAACATCCTGATGCTGTACAGCTGCAGCTGCCGGGTGAGAGCCCAAAGCGTGCCAGGGTGTCTGAGCGCCCAGCTGCAGCCCCTCCACACGGGGGGATGCTGAGATGGGCCTTCCCTTTCCCAAGGTCCCTGGGGGAACGGTTTGTGCCCAGATGAGGACCCAAGCCCTTCCCTTAGCGTTGCCCCCACGTGTCCCCCTTGCAGCCCTTGTCCCGTCCCGCAGTTCACAGAATGTTCTTCTCTCTTGGGCCTCAGGACCTGCAGAACAACCTCGCGCTGGTGCAGAGCATCACCGACTTCAGCTCTGCCTTCCAAGCTGTGGGTGACTCTGCGTCCTTTAACCCCTCCTTGAAGGGAAAGCTGCTGGAGATCCTGATGGTGAGTGCCTAGAGGCAGGGCTGCCTGCAGAGGAGTTCTGGGCCGTGCCACGTGGCCCGCTTCCCTGGGGGCACACAGGTCTCCATCAGCCACACGTCTCCAGCTGGTGGGGACCTTGGGTGCTGGAGGCAGCGGCTGGGCAGCGGGCGAGGTGCACCAGCTGTCGAGCTGCTGCATCCTGCAGTGCTTCCATGGGAAACATGGGAGTGATGGGGCTGGTGTGTGGCAGTTGTGCCCGTCACGGGGCTGGGTGGAACAGCTCTCGTGTGCCCCCTGCCCACCTTGACAGTGTCTCTCTGGGACTTGCAGGACCTGATGAAGAAATACTATTTGGGCATCCCTGTCTCGCCAGTGCCCCTCAAGGTGGTTCTGGCCCTGGAGCAGTTGAGGTAAGGTCTGAGGTTTCCAGGCAGGATGGTGGTCCCCATTTTGGGTAGCTCCTGAAGGCCTGGAGGGGGAATTGGACGAGGAGTTGCATCTATAGGAGTGAAGGCTGGGCTGTTGTGCCCAATTAGGAGAAAGTCAGATGTTGTCTGAACCAGTCTGGAGAGCACTGCTAAAGGCCCTTTCTGATTTCTCTTCCTTTTTTCCTCCTGCCAGCAAGCTGAAGCCCTCTTTTGAAAGCAAGGACATGCGCGAGATGTTGGTCCTGTGCTGCAAAAACATCATGACACATCCTTCAGCAGAGATGATGCTGAAGGTCAGGAAGTCACAGCACGCAGCACAGTACCTGCAGGTAACTGGCCCTAACTTTCCCGGCCACCTCTCGGTCAAACCCTACCTCAGCACACACAGCCTATGCTCTGGCAGCAGCCGTGATGCTAAACCTCACCGCCCTCTTCTGCTTTCAGCTTCAGCAAACGTCCCTGAAAGCTCTGGGCCGGCTCATGGCGGTTCTGCTCGAGGCAGAGCGCACCGGCGGCTTCTTTCAGAACATAGTGCATGTGAGTATGTGTGGGGCAAGGGAGAAAGCCTGGTGCCTGTCGGTAGTGGGGGCAGAGATCTGGGGACCGAGAGGGTGATCAGAGGGGGAGCAATCTCCTGCTGACGTGCCAGCTCACTGCGAGCTCAGAAATGGGCAGAGCGATGGGCCCTGCAGGGGAAAGGCAGGAGCCAGCCCCTGGCAGGCCACAGCCGAGGAAAAGCTCCTGGGTTAGCAGGCAGGATGACTGCAGAGAGCGGGGGCAGCAGTGCCGGTGCTCAGTGAGGCTGGAGGCCACGTGGAATCACAGGACAGCCTTGGGGGAAAGTGCTGGGGAAGGAGGGACAGGGCGAGGGGCGGCAGGAGGGAAAGCAAAGACGTCCTCAGTGAGACAGATGCTCTACCCCAGGTCCTGCAGAAATCCATGGTAGCGGAGAATGTGTGGGAGCGCAGGAGGGCCCTGCAGACCTGCTCCCAGCTTCTGGCTGTTTGCGAAGAGCTTCAAGTGAGTCAAGATCCCCACCGCATGCCCCCTGCTCCCTCCCCAGTGCCCCTGAGCTGGAAGGCGAGCTCCGCCCAGCTGTGCATGCTGTGTCACGGCGTGAGGAAGGCACAGGCGGAGAAGCTAGGAAGAGCTGGGGCTGCCTACAGCTTTCTTCCTGCCTCTCACCCCTGCAGAGAGCAGATGCCTGCGAGCACTTTGGCTCCCTGGTGGGATTGCTGGCGCCTCTGACGTGCGACCCCATGCCCGCATCCCGCCAGTTGGCTGTCACGTGTCTGAGCTCCCTTCTCCGAATCCAAGGTGAGCAGAGCAGGTTGCACCTCCCTCCGTAGCACTACCAGAGCCCCACGGGCTGGGCCCTGTTTACAGGAGGGAGAGGCACCGTGCACAGCTCTCTTCTTGTCCCCACCCTGTCCTCTGTCTCTCCCCTGTGGAGAGCAGTTTCATTTCCAGAAGCATGACTTCCCTTTTCTCCCTGGGCTCTTTCCAGCCAAAGCAGCCAACGGAGTCGTGGAGCCAAGAGACATCGGGAGCCTGTCTGAGGGACTGCATGCCTGCAGCACTGTCTCTCAGCTCCAGACCACGTCCAAAATGGCCATGGTAAGTGGACCCCAAAAGGGGTGGTGGGATCTCTGTGCGTAGGCTTCTGCACCACTCTATGCTGCTCCCAGCCTTTCACATCGTTTCCAAAATGAGCTGTCACCCTGAGACCGCTTCTCTCAGCAAGTAGCAGGAGGCTCTGAGCTATGTCTGGCCTTCAGGCATGCAGTGCAAGGGGCTGACTCCATGATGTGTGTGTGTGTGTGTGTGCACTTGCGTGCATGTGTGACTGTGGCTGCTGGGAGGTAGGCTTTCATGTAAGCAAACACCATGGGTGCAGAAGCTGAGCGAAGGCTCAACCGCCTTCCGTGTAAATAGCAGGGTACGGACAGCAGGAGCGTTGTGAATGGCCGGCAGGCCACTGAACTAAGAATGCCCTCCAGATTGCTTTCTGTTCTGAAGAGCTGCGCAGAGCAGTGATGGGATCTCTCCTGCTTCTCATCTCTCTGCAGATCGTGTGCAGAAACTTCCCCATCGAACGCACCGTTGACTTCATGATGGCCATCAAGGAGAGCATCCGGAAAGCCACCGGAGTGCGCGTGCGTGCTGCTGGGAAGTGGATGACCACCTTTCTGCAGATGCACGGGAAGGACATCTGTTGGAACGTAAGAGACTTTCTTTCTTCCACGTGTCTTGGTTTTTTTCTGGCTGTTGCACCATGCCCTGTGCCGTCTGCCTCTGGTACTAAAGCAGCACAGCCTGAGCGCAGAGCCAGGGCTCGGACAGGGTGGCTGGTTTGAAATTTAGGCTTAGGCGTTGGCAGCATGTCAAGGGAGCAGGCACTGCTCACGCGCTGAATGTCCATGGTTAGGCCCTGCAGAGTCCAGGATGCAGCAAGTCATTCTTCCTCCCCTTCTTCTTCCAGGTGCCGCCCATCCTCTACATCCTGCGCAGCTGCGCGCCATCTACGCAGCAGAGCACGTTCGTGCCCTTCCTGTGCCAGGCGGTGGTCATCCTCACCCGCTGTCACACTGAGGCCGTGATGAACAACTTCTCCCGACTGCCTGGACCCACAGACAGGTACTGGCACTCCTGCCTTTGCTGTTGTTGTAGCTTGCCTCTGCCAGAGGGATCCAGGGAGGAGGCAGCTTTTCTTTTTTCCTCTCAAAGGCTGTTGGAGGTGAAAATTACTCAGTCACAACTTGAGACTCTCCATTTTCTAGTGAGACGTGGAAGAGAATAAGAGAGTTCTGCCTTCAACGGTGGAGCCAGTAGAAGAAAAAGGAAGAAAAAGAAAAGGAAATGAAAGGAAAAAAAGAAAAAAAAGAAGGAGAGGAAAGGAGGAGAGGAGAGGAGAGGAGAGGAGAGGAGAGGAGAGGAGAGGAGAGGAGAGGAGAGGAGAGGAGAGGAGAGGAGGGGAGAGGAGGGGAGAGGAGAGGAGAGGAGAAGTGAGGAGAGGAGAAGAGAGGTGAGGAGAAGAGAGGTGAGGAGAGGGGAAGAGAGAAAGATAGGAGAGAGAGAGAAGAGAGGAGAAGAGAGGAGAAGAGAGGAGAGGAGAAGAGAAGAGAGGAGAGGAGAGGAGAAGACAGGGGAGGAAAGGAGAGGAGAGGAGAGGAGAGGAGAGGAGAGGAGAGGAGAGGAGAGGAGAGGAGAGGAGAGGAGAGGAGAGGAGAGGAGAGGAGAGGAGAGGAGAGGAGAGGAGAGGAGAGGAGAGGAGAGGAGAGGAGAGGAGAGGAGAGAAGAAAGAGGAGCGAGAGAAGAAAGAGAGAAGAGAAGAAAGAGAGAAGAGAAGAAAGAGAGAAGACAGAGAGAAGACAGAGAGAAGACAGAGAGAAGACAGAGAGAAGACAGAGAGAAGAGAAGACAGAGAAAAGAGAAGAGAAGATAAGACAGAGAGAAGAGAAGAGAAGAGAAAACAGAGAGAAGACAGAGAGAAGAGAAGAGAAGACAGAGAGAAGAGAAGACAGAGAAGAGGAGAGGAGAGGAGAGGAGAGGAGAGGAGAGGAGAGGAGAGGAGAGGAGAGGAGAGGAGAGGAGAGGAGAGGAGAGGAGAGGAGAGGAGAGGAGAGGAGAGGAATGCAGGGGAAAGGAAAGGGAAGGAAGGGAAGGGAAGGGAAGGGAAGGGAAGGGAAGGGAAGGGAAGGGAAGGGAAGGGAAGGGAAGGGAAGGGAAGGAGAGGAGAGGAGAGGAGAGGAGAGGAGAGGAGAGGAGAGGAGAGGAGAGGAGAGGAGAGGAGAGGAGAGGAGAGGAGAGGAGAGGAGAGGAGAGGAGAGGAGAGGAGAGGAAGAAGGGATGGAAAAAGGGATGGAAAAAGGGAAGGAAGGGAATGGAGAAGAGAAGAGAAGAGAAGAGAAGAGAAGAGAAGAGAAGAGAAGAGAAGAGAAGAGAAGAGAAGAGAAGAGAAGAGAAGAGAAGAGAAGAGAAGAGAAGAGAGAAGACAGAGAGAGAGGAGAGGAGAGGAGAAGAGGAGAGAAGAGAGGAGAGGAGAAGAGGAGAGAAGAGAGGAGAGGAGAGGAGAAGAGAGGAGAGGAGAAGAGAGAGAGATAGGAGAGAGAGAGAAGAGAGGAGAGGAGAAGAGAGGAGAAGAGAGAGAGATAAGAGAGAGGAGAAGAGAGAGAGAGAAGAGAGAGAGAGAAGAGAGGAGAGGAGAGGAGTAGAGAGGAGAAGACAGAGAGAGAAGAGAGGAGAGGAAAAGAGAGGAAAAAAGAGGAGAAGAGAGAAAAGAGAGGAGAGGAGAAGAGAGGAGAAGAGGGGAGAAGAGAGAGAGATAATATAGAGAGAGAAGAGAGGAGAGGAGAGGAGAAGAGAGAGAGATAGGAGAGAGAGAGAAGAGAGGAGAGGAGAAGAGAGGAGAGGAGAGGAGAAGAGAGACAGATAGAGACAGAGAGAAGAGAGGAGAGGAGAAGAGAGGAGAGGAGATGAGAAGAGAGAGAGATAGGAGAGAGTGAGAAGAGAGGAGAGGAGAAGAGAGGAGAGGAGATGAGAAGAGAGAGAGATAGGAGAGAGAGAGAAGAGAGGAGAGGAGAAGAGAGGAGAAGAGAGGATATGAGAGGAGAAGATAGGAGAAGTGAAGAGAAGACAGCGAGAGAAGAGAAGAGAAGAGAAGAGAAGAGAAGAGAAGAGAAGAGAAGAGAAGAGAAGAGAAGAGAAGAGAAGAGAAGAGAAGAGAAGAGAAGAGAAGAGAAGAGAAGAGAGGAGAGGAGAAGAGGGGAGAAGAGGGGAGAAGAGAGAGAGATAATATAGAGAGAGAAGAGAGGAGAGGAGAGGAGAGAGAGAGAGATAGGAGAGAGAGAGAAGAGAGGAGAGGAGAAGAGAGGAGAGGAGAGGAGAAGAGAGACAGATAGGAGACAGAGAGAAGAGAGGAGAGGAGAAGAGAGGAGAGGAGATGAGAAGAGAGAGAGATAGGAGAGAGTGAGAAGAGAGGAGAGGAGAAGAGAGGAGAGGAGATGAGAAGAGAGAGAGATAGGAGAGAGAGAGAAGAGAGGAGAGGAGAAGAGAGGAGAAGAGAGGATATGAGAGGAGAAGATAGGAGAAGTGAAGAGAAGACAGCGAGAGAAGAGAAGAGAAGAGAAGAGAAGAGAAGAGAAGAAGAGAAGAGAAGAGAAGAGAAGAGAAGAGAAGAGAAGAGAAGAGAAGAGAAGAGAAGAGAAGAGAAGAGAAGAGAAGAGAAGAGAAGAGGAGAGAGGAGAAGAGAAGAGGAGAGAGGAGAAGAGAAGTGGAGAGAGGAGAAGAGAAGAGGAGAGAGGAGAAGAGCGGAGATGAGAGGAGGAGAGAGGAGAAGAGAATAGAAGGGAAGAGAAGGGAAGAGAAGGGAAGGGAAGAGAAGATTGTATCATTTATTAAAAATAAATAAACACCAGAATCCTGACTGAGATGTGAAAAAGGGTGTTTTTTTACCAGACTTCCTATTAATAGCTGCTGTCTCTTCTCCATCCCAACAACAGAATCACAGAATCACTGATTGATGGGGATTGGAAGGAACCTGGGAAGCTCATCTAGTGCAATCCCCTGCCTTAGCAGGAACTCCTAGATTAGGTCACTCAGGAACGCGTCCAGGCAGGTTTTGAGTAATGTCTCTAGAGAAGGAGACCCCACAGCCTCTCCGGGCAACCTGCTCCAGTGCTCCATCACCCTTACTGAAAGGTCTGAATGTCTGAATGACTTTCAGAATTGAAAAACTAGTTGAGTTATCAGATGTAAAAGTTTACCTCAGTAGGCTAAGTGCATGTGTCTCTCGTGAAACTACGACACATCTACACATCTCTTTTTCTCCCTTAAATTCCTCACATCTCTAGCATTTATGACAAAATGTGTCACGAGATAATATGTTGGCAGACAGTGTTTGGTGGCAGGCTTTAATTTTAACAGTCTTTCAGACCAGAAGCTGTGTAGCTCAGCTCTAGATTTAGACACTTACATTTAGACAATCAAATGTAGTTGCTGTAGATGCCTTAAATTTGGAGGCTCCTCAGTTGTGGAGCAGACATTTGTACCACTGAGAGAATCTGGTCCATGTTTGAGCTGTGGGTGGTTCCTCACTGAGTGGCTGACGCTCGTTCAAAACTCAGCAATATCTCTTGGCAACTCAGATGGCCAAAGAGATATTTATCTGCTAGCTCTACTTATCTTGGCAGCAAATCTGGAAATATTTAGAAGTTTACAAATAGGAAATGATAGCTAATATATAATGCTTGTGCTTGAAACAGGTTACTTTATATTAAACGTTTGACAGCTTTTCAGCCTAATCTATTTTTCTCTTAACACTTGTCTCTCAAAGTCATGACAATAATCAGTGGTACCTGAAATGCTTATTTTTAAATTTCCAATTCAAAACCAATTATTTGAGAATCTTACAAATACTGAGAGAACTCAATTGATTACGCTCAGTTTCTTTCAGATATCTGTGCTGAGCAATCTCAAAGCTGGATTTCAATTGTCTCTTGTCCAAATACTCCGTCACTGGCCACCTCCACTGATTCAGCTTGGTCTTAGAGCCATCAGCAGCCGTGATGAACTTTTCTCCCAGAGTCGGCTTTTGCTTCTGGATACGTGCAGCTTGGAAAAGTCATCTACAGAGGATGGAAATTTAAGGCAACCGAACTGCAGCCTCCATGAGACATCATGGAATTATTTTGATTTGAGGAGTTCAAATCTCTTTTTACTGATTGATTGATTGATTGATTTTGTAAAAATGTTAACATTCTCCTTGAAGAAATAGGTCAACACTTCTAAATTTGCATTATTTTGGCAACAGCATGACATGTGAACCAACAGCAATAGAAGCCACTCTCACCAGTGGCAGATGGGCTACACAGCTCAGGGTGGAATTAGGCCACAAGCTCACACCTCTCTCACAACTACGCTGTGCTACTAGTTAGATTTAGTGGGTTTACAGACTTCCAGAAGCACAGAGCAGCTGTCAGCCACGCTTAATTAGACAGGTTTGCAGATGTTTGGCCTCACTACAACATCGTGAAGACACAGAACAAATTCAAAGATAGCCCAGCAATAGCATTTCTCACACTGGAGGAGAGTAAGGAGGCTGTGGATGCCCCATCCCTGGAGGCATTCAAGGCCAGGCTGGATGTGGCTCTGGGCAGTCTGGTTGAGTGCTTGGTGCCCTGCACATAGCAGGGGCGTTGAAACTGTGTGATCATTGTCCCTTTCAACCCAGGCTATTGTATGATTCTATGATTCTCTGATACATTTTATTCACATACAAAGGCCACATGCCTTGCTGTACGTTGCAGAAAACATCATGAAGAAAAGGCACAGGTCCGACTGCTGGCCCAGGAGCAGCACTTAGTTATTACCGTAACCCCATGAGATGCACCTGGATGTTCTGGCACGTTTCTGATTGCTTCTTAAGCACAGACCAAGAGCCTACAAGGACAACTCTGCAACTCTCCGGAGAGGCTCTTACACTGATTGCACTGCATGCAAAATTGAGCAGAGGGGGTGGTAGGAGGCTGTGTTTTCTCTAGGGCCCAGTCCAAAACTGACACACAGGTTGTTTAAAGGCACTTCTGTCTACAAATTCTGAAGACTCGGGGCCTACGTCAATGAGAAGGACACGCATAACAAAATCCACATAGTGTCATGGCTGTAATGTCTGTCTGTTCCTCTGGATGCTGGGTAATTTTCTCAGCACAGAAATACTAAGCTTTCAACCTCCATTCACTGCAACTTTATGATCTGCTGATTCATAAACCTGCCACTACAGCTTACTTCCATAAACTCAGCCTGAAACTGCTTTAGTGCAATCGTGTCTGGTCTATTAGCTCACACATTATCTCGATCTTTTGAAGATGGCAGCAGCTGCATGTCCTTGACACAGAATAGCAAAATATAAAAACAGTCCTCTCTATTCTTGCACACAATATCTGTTAACTTGCTGCATGGGATCAGATACGAACTCTGCAGCAGAGAGAAAGAAATGTGTGTTCAGTCTGTTTGGGAAATAAACCCAGAGCTCAGAGCACGGCTGTGTCACAGGGGCAGGTTTATGAATCCACAGATCGTAAAGTTTCAGGGAGCAGAGATGCCAAGCTTGATGATTATCTGATGAGAAAATTACTTATGGAGAGAGAATTTAAGTCTGCTTTAAGTGGATGCTTAAGCAAGGAAGTTTTAATTTCAATTTCCATAAACGCCTGTGACAGAAAAATAAATAAATAAATAAAATTAAGTGTACCTCCAGAAAGGGAAAACGAACAAGATTAGAAGATTTTTTTTTCCCTGGAATTACAAACTAAGAACCAGAAGATCTCTCAGTGCATACTTCTATTAGTTTATTTCCTTCAGCAACTACCCATGGCCTACTTGAAGACACACAGCAGGAAAATATTTAAAAAATAAAGGAGTTTACATACACCTACACAATCTATTCAGAGACTCTAACAGAAGAAATGATTTTCTTTCTGTAATTCCTAAATGCAAGTTTGGCGTTCACAATAGGAAACAGAGAGCAAAGGAGAATACTGACAATCACAAGGTGGAAAATGAGATGCAAAGATTCACCACTGGTAACACAAAAATACTAGGCAATGTTTGTAATGGTTTTCTCTGTTGCAATTCATGGAGGAAAAGCAAAAGTGGCCCAGTGTCTCTCCTGGAGACTCCGCTCTGTTACTCACTCACGTAACTTGTCTCCTTTGTATATCATGTGCAAAGAGAAATAAATCTCTCCTTGCGTGTGTTTAATTCAGACCTGGAGCACAGGAAGAGTACTGTTATCTGTCCCCAGTGCCATCCTGCTGACTCAGATGTGTGAAGTCACAAGCAGAACTGAGGAAGCAAGAAATGCTTTCACTATAGTTGAGGTCTGTACATTCTGCACTGCGTCTGCTGGACACCACCAAAGGTCTTAGTAGGGGATGAGTGAGGATACATCTTCAGAAGCTCTACCTTTGGCAAACTGCTTGGAAAGCTAAGTTTACACAGCTGAAGCTGCCTGAAGCATAGCAACAGATGGCTTTACAGACAGATGCTAGGGAAAAAAGTGTTATTTTCTGCAAACATATACAAGCACTGAAATGCTGCTTAGATGAAAAGGTGACTACATCATGCACTAGTTGCCTGTTGCTTTTTCAAGAACGAGAGCACAACTTTAAACTTCTCTTTTTTCCTTGACAAATGGCTAAGATAAAATAAAACTATAATAATCTAATTCTTTTAAAAAAAGATTACTCATTTGCACCATGGCTTATTAGACATGTATAAGAATGTTCATTTTGTGTGTGTCTCAAGTTTACCATTAACATGCAGCATAAAAAATGCACACATTTTTTATTCTAAATGAAGTTGAAACAAATTTATTTTCAAAGATTCCTTAATATAATCCTTGTGAAATGTTCTGTATTTAAGAATCTCTATTTTCTCACTGAAGACGGTTCCATAGTGCTGCTCACTGGACAAGATGAATAATTTAGTGCAATAATTTGATGGCTGTTTTTCACAGCCTGATGTTAAAACAGCTGGTCTTGTCCTACTGCCTCTTCCTCCCTGACAAGCATACTAAATAAATCAACAAATAAATAAAAGGGAATGTACAGACAGAAACTTAATTCACACCATTAACTCAGCCAGCTATCAAACTCCACTCAGACGAGGTGATTTTAAGAGTAGTTCCTCCCATGAACTACAACTCTGACTCCCAACAGAAATTATTTCTGTTCTCAACAATTTCAGTGCCTGTAAGTGCAGCCTTGCCTTACCTTATTAGAGAGTTCTAATGAAAACTTAGGAAAACTTGCCTCCCTCACTTTCAAGATCTCCAGTCTTTAAGTCCGGGTCAGCATTCGCTTTTTGGCTACCGCCTATTCAGTGACAGAAAGCCAGCATGCATGTTTCAGTTTGTTTTCCAAGTTTGCCCTTTGACAACAGAATGATGAAAAGACACCAGGTTTCTCCAGCAGGTTGCTGATTTGAACACAAGCTGAAGTAGCGTAAGCGGTTTCCCATGAAGTAACTTGGCAATTTAATTATCAAATGCATTAGTTGTGTTTGCTAGTTTCAATTAGTAGGAGAGAGAAAGCTAAAAAGACACTGGATAACGGTGCTTCTCATTAGTACAAGGTATCACCGCCTGGGGAGTTTTTTGCACAGCGAAAACCACCAGCAGAAAAGTCGGTCTGCCCTTCATGTTCATTTCCTTTATTGGTATATTCCAGCATTTTTTCTTGTAAATACCACGGCCAAAAGAATAGTTAAGGCAGTTTCAGCATATGTGGGGAGATTCAGGTCATCGTTCCATCAATCAATGTCTCTTATTCTGCTAGCATTCGACAGGTGACAAACTGGTCTTACGTTTTTCTAGGGCAGACATCACTAAGCAATGATAAAGAGGAATCAATCCTATACAATTAAGGAGGAAATTAAGAAGAAATTACGAAGAAAAGAATTGAGAAGAAAAATGTATGAGATCTGCTCATTCTGGGAGTGAAGCAAGTCTTGTGGTCAGTAGACGAAAAGATGATTCAGAAACACGGAAGATATATTTTTAAAACAAGTAAGTTCTGTATATCAGAAGTATAGTTAACGGGAAGATATATGAGTTAAGTGACAGGTAACCATAATTTCAGTGTTAAAATGTCCGTTTGGATCGTTGTTGTTTTAATGTACTTAGCAGTGTATTAGCAGAAGATATTTTAAGGCACATATTTTAGTGTCTCTGGGGCAGATGCTTGGTTTTCATAAACCACACATATATTTTACTTTTAAAATAAAAGCAGGGTGCCTCATCCAGAGACTAATTATACTGCAAAGCAAAACCAGCATGTTGCTCTACACAGGTTACCAAAGCCATCCTCCTTGAGCTAGATCTGGCTACTTAATAGCTTTCATTAGCTGGGAACAGTTTCCAAAGCGCTCTGTTAAAGCCTTTTCCAAACCATTTTGTCCTAGGTCAGGAAGAAAAATTAGCACACGTCCCAACAAAAATTGCTACAACTTTTTTTGTTCCCAAAAGGGAAATGAAATGGACAAATTTGTATTTTCTCATTCCTGACATGAGAATACAGTACAGCTAAAGAGAACAGGTAGTCAGGTAGTCAGAGCTTCACTAACCATAAACCATTCTGTAATGAATGAGAATGGTGGTCAATGGAGCCAAATGCAGCTGGCGACCGTCACGAGTGGGGTTCCCCAGGGGTCGGTGCTGGGGCCTGTCCTCTTCAATATCTTTATTGATGACCTGGATGAGGGCATTGAGTGCACCCTCAGTAAGTTTGCAGATGACACTAAGTTGGCTGGAAGTGTCGATTTGCCTGGGGGTAGCGAGGCCCTACAGAGGGATTTGGACAGGCTGGAGAGCTGGGCTGAAGCCAATGGGATGAGGTTTAATAAGACCAAATGCCGGGTCCTACACTTTGGCCACAGCAACCCCAAGCAACGCTACAGGCTTGGGGCGGAGTGGCTGGAAGACTGTGTAGAGGAAATGGACCTGGGGGTGTTGGTTGACGCTCGGCTAAACATGAGCCAGCAGTGTGCCTGGGTGGCCAAGAAAGCCAATGGCATCCTGGCTTGTATCAGAAGTAGTGTGACCAGCAGGAGTAGGGAAGCAATTGTCCCCCTGTACTCAGCTCTGGTGAGGCCGCACCTTGAGTACTGTGTCCAGTTCTGGGCCCCTCACTGCAAGAAAGACATTGAGGCCCTGGAGCGTGTTCAAAGAAGGGCAACAAAACTGGTGAGGGGTCTGGAGCACAGGCCTTATGAGGAGCGGCTGAGGGAGCTGGGATTGTTCAGTCTGGAGAAGAGGAGGCTCAGGGGAGACCTTATTGCTCTCTATAACTACCTGAAGGGAGGTTGTAGCGAGCTGGGGGTCTCGAGTAACTGGTGATAGGACTAGGGGGAATGGTTTCAAGCTGCGCCAGGGAAGATTCAGGCTGGATATTAGGAAATACTACTTCTCTGAAAGAGTGGTCAGGCACTGGAATGGGCTGCCCAGGGAGGTGGTGGAGTCACCGACCCTGGAGGTGTTCAAGGAACGATTGGATTTTGTGTTGAGGGATATAGTTTAGCGAGAACCATGGGTGATAGGTGGATGGTTGGACTGGACGATCTTATAGGTCTTTTCCAACCTTAGTGATTCTGTGATTCTGTGATTCTGTGAATTCCTTTATTTTTTTGTTCTATCAGATAGCAAACCCCAGAATAACAACTGTCCCACTGACTCTGTGTCAATGTGAGAATTAGAGGGAAGAGTAGAGAAAAGTGGTTTAATTGTATTTGTATGAATGAAGAAGATTAAATCATTTCATCAGTATTTGTAACTCAGTTTACTTGCTTTCAGGTAACATAAGCAATCTCCATTTTAAGCAGTACCTCTTGACCTGGGGAAAGAACAACCAGCAGTGCTGGAGGCTAACATATACTATATAAGTGCTCTCACAAAAAGTACTGGTGCTGCGATGAGCTCAACCTTCCCCTCTTCCATGTCACCAGTGCTGTAGAGTAAGGGGCAAGTTTTCAGAGCAAACATGGTAAGAACAATCCATGCACTGAAAGGCACACTCATAAAATGCTTTATAATGCAAAATAGTTTTCTTACTAACAGTGATGTTGAAGATGAGAGCCAATTTACTGCAATCTACAGAACATTTCTACCAATACATACATGTGAACCTCCCTTCTCTACTCTTTGCCCTCTCCTTTCAGACACAGGACACTCACCTGAGACGCAGTGTAGACAGGAATCTTTCAAATAGACACAGGACATCTAACACCAATTAAGCCTCCCTCGCTTTTCTCTTGGCCTATAACTTTCTCTCCAAAAGGATACACATCTTCCGTAGGATCCATGGCATGTTTGCAGGCTTTGAATGTTTCAGGTGTCCCAAGGCATCTAAAATAGTACTAGACATTCATGCATAAGCACCTGAATTCTACTCAGCCATCTGCAAAGTGAAAATCTCAAGAGTAACATGAGCGTACTTTGTTTGCAAGAACATCACCTGCAGGTTTTTGTTCCTTCCGTTACTGTTTCCTACTTTCACACTGCCAAGGAAAAGCAAAGCAACAGAAAAAGGGAACAGGAATATACATCCTTCATTTCTAAGCCCTTTGTGAACTGAATTTCCCACACTGTCTGCAGATGCCTCGGCATACTTCTTTCTAAATCACACCCAGCTGCACAGTGCCAAAGGGCTGCCATCCTGGAATCAAATGCTGTCAGAATATGGAAGCATGACTTTCTACATCTACTACATGTACTTTCTTTCCATTAAGCCAAAAATGTCGTACCTTCCAAATCATGACGCTGGTAGAGACCACAGACAGTGCTAACAGCTTCCAGGAGAAGCCATATAACAGCAACTTCAAGGAAGGAGTAAAAATTACAAGAGATAGGAAGCGCAGCTGATGTTTCCCTGATACTGTAAATAAATCTCTAGAAATGGGAACAAAACACTGCTTTTAGCAATATTAGATGTCGCACAAGGAAAACTGTATTGAAATGTTGTTCAGAATTCGCTCTACAAATTTTGCTCCTTGCAAAATTTGCAGATAGGACAACTCTTGTGCTGCAATTTTTTTTCCTGCAGATGAAGCTGCTAAAGAGAGAATTAATATATGCAGGAATTGCAATCAGAGGTACATAAAAGTGTGAATAAATGATAGCCCAGAATCCACAAAACAGCATAATATCTTTTCAATACTGAAAAAAAAAGTAAAATATTTTTTAAACTTAAATAGACGTTTTATGTAAAATATGTGCTCCAGTGACAATTGCAACATGCAATCTTACCTGTATCCTTCAATAAGCCAAAATGTAACAAAAGAAATGGACTGTGTTTCTAGAGAACTGATTTTCTAGGTCTCCTTTGCACTATGTTCATCCTAAAATATGGAATTATGAAAACATTTAGCTTTGTACTTTGAAATTCATTTGCTCAAACTATGTACTGCTATGAATGCACACAATATCAATCAAGTATCCATTGAAGCAGCAGATTGTCAAGAAAGAGGTAATCATGGTATTTTTTGCTGAATGTGCAAACATACTCCTATGATTTCATCACAGTTTTCAAATTACGCTGGCTTTGAAATTTGGAGTATTTGCTGGTTTTGAGTCATCAGTGTCAGAGCTCTCTTTCTTTCTATTTCATGCTGCTTTGTCAATTCTGTTGCATCATTCTCTTTGGATTTGTTTGCCACCAGTAGGAAAACAATGTCCTTTGTTCAGCCCCTTCTTTAATGGTTCACTCAAGTGAGAAGCAGAACATGCTGAAATGGCCAGCTAAGTTGTTTAGAAGTATGTTGTCTAAGAACATGGTGTGCACTGCACTGGTAAGAGTAACCAGGGACTTTGATGAGCAGTACTAGAACATCTTGTAGTTTGGAACAAAGTCCTGGCCCCAACTTTTATATATCCATGTTGTGAGGGCTGGTGGATCAGGTTGGACAGTCTGAAGATTCCTGCTTAAAAGCATGACTGAAAGGTCATTTCTCAAAATGCTTCTGGGCAGTTGGAAAATTGAGCAACGTTCAGTTCGGACTGGGAATTCTACCTGACACAGCCTGACCCTTCATCCTGGCACTTTACACATTGTGCATGTGACACGGCACAACAAACTTCCACAGCAACTTAAAATATTAGAACTAATGGGGATTTGCAGAGGTTGAGTGCTCGCTCTCAAACATCTAGCAGAAGGAATATTCTAATGAGATGTTTCAAATGTTCAGCCCAGAGAAGGCAATAAGATCCAGCCTAGGAGACATAAAAACTGAATAGAAAACAACAACCTGAACCAAACAAAATAGAAGGTGTTGGAAAAAGCAACTGTTTCTAAGATATTTCTTAGGGGTCATCATCTATAATTATTTACATATCATATTAGAAAAAGTATTTTCCCATTCATACATAAGTGTAGTCCATATTTCTGTCTACAGACTATTCCTGCGTCTCTTGTGTTCCCTTGAATTTCTTTCTTTCTTGAAAGTTGGCCTTTTTGTCAGCATATTCACAAGTGTAAACACAATTTTGCTGTGAAGTATGGTTTTATTCTCTGTTGTTTTGAAAGATTCATCTCTAAGGTTCACGCTTGGGCAAGAAACACAGCTTGGATGTAGAAAGTAAAAAACAAACAAAAGCTGAAAACAACAACAATTTTTTTAAAAGGATGGAAGAGCTCTCTGCCACACAGTGACACAGCATGGGAAGATGGGCCAGGGGCACCCTGTAAGACAAGAGTGTTGGGGGCTCCCCATGGGGAGTTCAGGGCAGGCCCTGGCAACCTGATCCCATCCTATGTTCCCAAGCACAGGAAGGCAGTCAGGGACAGTGGTGCAGACCTTGGATGTGGAGTCTCCTTGGGGGGGGGACAGGCACACAAGTTGGGATGGGTTTGGGCCACAGGTGGGCTCAGCTGGGCAAAGGGCTGACCTGGCAGGGCTGTGAAGGGCTGAAGCCCAGCCTGCTGTTGTCTTGCTGGGAAAGGGACCAGCAGCCCCAGGATGATGTGGGGGCCTGGGCTTGGGCAAGGGAAGGCCCAGGGGTGGGCACGGACAGGCAGAATTGAATGAACGCAGTGGATATTTGTTGTACATTTTACAGATGTTACACAGGGAATGGGTAGACGTACTAAAGGTGAGGTTGAGAGGTATGGCTGACAAAGAGGCATTAGATAGTGGGGCATTACTGACCATGATGTAAATGGCATGGAAAAAGGGGCAGGGACTGAACTGAGTCCAGCTAGGCTGGAGCTCGTAATAGCTCCTTTGGGGCTTTACTTTAGATTGGTGGCCAAGAGAGTGGTGATAACAAACTGGTGTTTCAGCTTTTGCTGAGCAGCGCTTGCACGGTATATAGGCCTTGCCTTTTTTTCCCTTTCTGGCCCCACTGAAAGTAGGCTGGAGAGAAGGGAAGGGGTTGGGAGGTGTCCTGGTCTCAGGTGGCACAGAGTTAATATTCTTCATAGCAGTTGGGGTGGTTCTGTGTTTTGAATTTGGGATGAAAATAATGTTGATAGCACAGCAGTGTTTTGATTGCTACTGAGCAGCGCACACACCAAGTCATGGACTTCCAACTTCCCATACTGCCCTGCCAGTGAGGATGCTGTGGCTGCAAAAGAAGCTGGGAGGGAACAGCTGACTCCAGCTGAACAAAATTCCATATCGTATGATGTCATGCTCAACCATAAAAGCTGGGGATACATACACTGTCTTTGTCTTGAACCATAATCTTTTCTTACTCTTGCTCTTCCAATTTTTTCTCCCAAGTACTGCAGGTAAGGAGTGAGAAACTGAGTGGGGACTTAGCTGCCACTTGGAGTCAAACCACCATAGCCATAAATTTAAAGACTGTAAACAGAGAAAAAATATATATTTAAAAAAAAAGAAAAAGAAAAAGAAAAATACAATCCTTCTTGTGATGTTTCTTGTGATATTTAAATAACTGTCATGAATTTGAAGGGAGGAGCTGTAAGGTTCCTGTTTGGCTGTGTGTGATGTCAAAGATGCAGTGTACTGAAGAAATATTTCAACACTCTGCCCGTGTTGAAAAGAAGCTGTATTGGACAACAAAAGCCAGATTCAGTAACACCATATCTGAACGTTTAAAACCCACTTGAGTCAGTCACAGTGCCATCACAAATTACACATGATTTCCTCTGGATAGACCACTGTTTGAGTAACCTTGTAAAGCTGTTCTTGGTAATTGAGGACAAAAGCTAACCTGAAGAATACAATCTGCTCGAACATCCCCAGGAAAGCATGGAAGGACAGCTCTCTCATCTGCAGGGACCGCTGTGTGCTTCAGAGGTGATGCACAGGACGTGTCAGAAGGCACCAGGGGATGTCTGGGGAGAAGTGTTCTGCCTCCCACTCAGCAAAGAGGGAGCAGAAAGAGAAGTGCATGAAGCCTTTCCCTGCTAGTTCCAGCAGGAAAATCTATGGTGGGTGCTCCTCCTCCTCCCTGCCCCAGGCTTCTCGCTTTCTCTAACTGAGGTTTCCCTTTTCTACTCTCAGCCAAGTGACAGCTTCCCTAAGGATGGCAACTGACAGAGGTTTTAGTAAGAGCATCTGCATCAAAAAATAAAAGTTCCAGCAGTTACAAAATAGCAAAAAAAGAATTCACAGTCAGATCTGTTTCCCACCTTTACAGGGACTGCATTCAGGAAACAGCCACTGCATTGGCAAGAGCCCTTCACGCCTGGTCTCACTGTGGCAGCACATCTTCCCTGACACAACTCAAAAGCAGCAGAAGTGTGGCAGTGGAGCAGCATCATTCCATCCTTGGGCCAAAATATGGCATAGAAAAAAACTTTAAAAAAATCAGTTTTCAGTTGAACCTAGTCGTCCTTTCCATGGACAAGACCAATTGGAACAGTGAACATCTACACAGAAATACGTATTTTGCTGAAGACCAAGATTCGGGCCATGTACAACAGAAAACGCAGGGATCCTTTGGATCAGAGCAGGGAGAAAGCTTGGTAGAGTAAGTATAAGGGAGGGGAGTAAGGTACTGCTAGCAAGTTAAGGAAAATGTCAGACATAGTGCCAAAGACCAGAGCTATATCCCCCCATCAGAATGTATTACTAAACTGTTTGTTCAAGAAGTGTTGCAGAAGGCAAGTATGAACTAGCCATTGACTAAGGCTCTCCTAAAATAGAATATCCAAGAATAGTTTAACTGGTGGTAGGTGAATGGTTGGACCAGATGATCTTAGTGGTCTTTTCCAAGCTTTTAACGATTACATGTTTCCATGATTCAGGCATAGCTCTTATCTTGCATAACTGCTTTTATATGCACTGATGTGAATGTAGTGGAAAATCAGACAGAGTCTGGGGTGATCCTTACCTTTAACCTGAAGAGAGTTGCAGTGCAGTTACCATTCAAATCCCAATGCAGTCCCCACAGCTTCCTAGAGTTCAAACAGAATGAAAGGACTTACTGCTGGCACATACTCTTTTTGTTTATTCCTATATGATATTGATTTTCTCCCTCACTGTTACACAGCTTTTTGCTTCAGTATAAGGGAGCACAGCACTCTCTACCTTTTTGTGACCGTGAGCAAAAAGTTGTGATCAGCGGTGCAAAGTCCAACTGGCAGCCAGAAACTACAGCACCCCTCGGGGGCTGACACTGAAGTTCATACTGTTTAATGTCCTCATTGTTAAGCTCAATGGCAGGACAATATGCATTCTCAGCAAGTCTGCAGACAACACTCGATAGGGAGGAACAACCAAGTTGGTACCTGAAAAGAAGACTCAGAGCAGGTGGAGCCAGGCTGAGCAAAATTCTTAACAGATGTGCAGAACAGTAGGGGGAAAAAAGGCTGTGGGCAGAGTTTGGAACACAGGAAATGTCCAGGTGGAGGCCGGTAACGAGCGGCGTCCCCCAGGGGTCTGTCTTGGGACCGGTCCTCTTTAACATCTTTATCAATGACATCGATGATGGAATCGAGTGCACCCTCAGTACGTTTGCTGACGACACCAAGCTGAGTGGTGCGGTTGACACGGTTGAAGGAAGGGATGCCATTCAGAAGGACCTCGAGAGGCTAGAAAGGTGGGCCCGGGTGAACCTGATGAGGTTCAACACGGCAAAGTGCAGAGTTTTGCACTTGGGCCGGAGGAATCCCAGGCATCCATACAGACTGGGAGGAGCGGTCCTTGAGAGCAGCCCTGCAGAGAAGGACCTGGGAGTCCTGATAGATGAAAAACTTAACATGAGCCAGCAGTGTGCCCTTGCAGCTCGGAAGGCAAATGGTATCCTGGGCTCCATCAAGAGAGGGGTAGCCAGCAGGGACAGGGAGGTGATAGTTCCCCTCTACTCTGCTCTTGTGAGGCCCCATCTGCAGTACTGCGTCCAAGTCTGGAGCCCGCAGTACAAGAAAGACAGGGAGCTGTTGGAGAGGGTCCAGAGGAGGGCCACAAAGATGATCAGGGGACTGGAGCACCTCCCCTATGAGGACAGGCTGAAGGAGCTGGGCTTGTTCAGCCTGGAGAAAAGAAGGCTGCGGGGTGACCTCATTGCAGCCTTCCAGTACCTAAAGGGAGCCTACAAACAGGAGGGGAATCAACTCTTTGAAAGGGTGAGTGACAGCAGGACAAGGGGAAATGGTTTTAAGTTGAGGGAAGGGAGATTTAGGTTGGACGTCAGGGGGAAATTCTTTACAGAGAGAGTGGTGAGGCACTGGAACAGACTGCCCAGAGAGATTGTGGATGCCCCATCCCTGGAGGTGTTCAAGGCCAGATTGGATGGGGCCCTGGGCAGCCTGGTCTAGCATTAGGTGGGATGATTGGTGGCCCTGCATGTGGCAGGGGGGTTGGAGATTCATGATCCTTGAGGTCCCTTCCAACCCTGGCAATTCTGTGATTCTGTGATTCTTTGAAATTCCAATTAGATATAAGGAAAATATTTTCATTACAAGGACAGTCAAACACTGGAACAGACAGCTTTTGGGATCTCCAGCCTTGGAGTTGTTGAACACTCAATTAGAAACCTCCCTGAGCAAACTGATATAATCAGACCCTCTCTGAGCAACAGATTGGATTAGATGACATCCAAAGGTCTCCTTCAACCTACATTATTCTATGATTCTAATTGATTTCAAATTTCTTCACCATTAGTATAGCCAGGAATCTTCCCTTGAAGCATCTAACACCCAACTGCATAAGAGATGGGATACCAACTGCGTCACACATCTTTAGATCCCAAAGCCTGTTCTAAATGAGTGAGCAGTGCAGGACCCAGAGGCATGCTCGGAGTTTGCCTGCATGTCCCAGAAAGACTGATGTGTGATTGATGTGCCTGTGGCTGAGCATGAGTGAGTCCATGTGGCATAGCACACTGGCTGTAAGGTCGCTTTAAGGCTTATCTCAAAAGACAGTAAAGACTTAACCCTAAGGCACCTTCTGTCCAATCCAGTACGGCTGTTTCTGTCTGTTTAACAGAAAAACTCTTCTAGTGGGATTTTCAAACAAACAGCAAGGTATCTTGAAAAACAGGGAAAAGAAGTAACCATGCACAAAGAAATGCAGTCATTCATTGTTTTGTCTGGATATCATTTGATGGCCCTTCTTAGGTGAATGTTCTCTTTTTACAGTCTCTTAATCTGAAAAGGTATTCATCATACTACAGAAAACCACCTACACTTTCTCAAAAGTATTCAGAGTAAAGACAGAAATGGCTGATCTTATTAACATAATTTTATATATACATGTTTGCATATATTAGAAGTTCTTTGAAGATGGTGTCTGCATATGCACTGACATTTTAAGTGGGATATAGCTGCATCAATCTGTAGTGGACATGTAATGCTTTCACATCAATTCCTAACTTCTTGGTAATATTTCCTTACACTTCTTTGAGCTCATTTCTACTGATATTCTCAATCTATATTGTAGGACACAGCTCGAAAAGTTTCCCTCTCTAAGAATACAGGTTAATAGTTTATTTGAAGAGTGAAATGTACTGCAGTTTGTTTTGCATGGAATAGCAGGTTAGAGCAGTAATGAACTCAGTGAAGGGCTATAAGCAGAGAGGAGCAATATTGGCAGGATGTCACGACAGACCAGCACAGTGCAGAGGGATGTTCTTGTTGAGTACAAGAAAGACTGCCCAATTGACTTTCTTCCATAACGTGATGAAAGAGTCAATAGTGTGCTGCAAGTTCTATTCAAGTAGAAAAGACTGTAGTCTCTAAAGAAATAAAGGGAAAAGGAATCTAGAAGATTGAGAAATGGAAAAAAAAAAAAAGAGGTTAGATTTTAAATATGTAGACTGATGTCCGTGGGGAGAATAATTCAAAACAGAAATATCATTTGTTTGGAATATTTTAAAATATGTAGGGTAAAAATATTCCAATTTGTGCCTGAAGATCAAAATAGCTATCTGCTTGCAGTGCAACATTGATACATAAAGCACTGTGACTGTGGGAACCTGGAAGATATGAACACATACTAGGAGACATAAAAATCTGTATTCCATTGGGCTGCACTGTGGCTGAAGAGCCCTTCTCTTTCCTACAGACTTTTAACAAATGAAAAATTAAACCTGCACTCAACACATATTGACATTTTCAGTGTCAAGGATATAAGTTAATATACGTTAAGGATATATCTGACCTAATATTGGGCAGCCCATCAATGACCTTTCTCCCTTCTACCGCATATTTCCAAAATCCCTTTCTTTTATTTTTTATTGTCAACAGAAACATGTGGGAGAGGTTGACAGAACTGTGTTTGTTCAGTGCTGGGATGTGGAAGGGGGCCAGACCATATCTTCAACTGGCTAGGGGGAGGCTAGAAGAACAAGACTCATCACTTCTTGAACATTCATAGAGAAAAAGACAAAGGACAAGAGACACTGCTTGCAAGAAGAGGAATTATGATTGGATGTTCGAAAAAAAATCTTCTAACAAAAATTGTAGTCAAGATCTAGAACAGGTTCTTTCATAAAGGTTGTGAGACCTCCATCCTTGAAGATCCTCAGAGCTTGACTGGTTAAGCCTTCAGCACCCAGATCTAGCCCGTACCTGATTTTGAACAGGACATTAGATTAAATGACCTCCAGAGGTCCTTTACATCCTATATAATTTTGTGGTTCTAGTACACACCTGGAGGAGAAATCCACACATCTGATAGCTTTCCTAAACCAACAGTGCCCACGAGATGAAAACAGGAGACATATCTGGGGCCTAGTTCTGCAGGCAATTACATTAACCACTGCACGTGGTCATCAGACTCTGTTTTTTCCATAGCTTTCTCATGGCTAACAGTATTTGAAAAGTGAAAATCAAAAGCTGAACTATCTCCACTGGAAAAGAAGAGTACTCTTCTTGCTGTTTGTCTTCAGGCTTATTTTGATTTTTTTCATAAAAAAATTTGAACATAGGGAAAAAAACCTAGTAATATGCCAAATGTATGGTCTGTTTTCTTAGTGAGAAAAATTCCTATAATCTCATAGAACTTGCTTAAGAATATCCCTTTCTGATATTTCCTTTATCTCCTACTGATCAACTTTGGATTTGCAAGGGCTCAGAGGCAAGAAAGTCTTATTAATAAGAATGCACAATGAACATCTAAAGTACTTTTGCTCAGTTATAGCAGTGTATGACACTAGCAATAGCAAATTAGGAAATTTTACTCAGGTGTCATAAGCCTACCATACAATCATAAAACTGGTATTTTCTGCCTAGGGCTCTCACTGCTATCAGGCTGAATTCAGCACAATGCTAAAAAAAAATGTAAGTATCAAAACAGCAGCAAGTGTACCTCTCAAAAATAAATTTAACAAAGAGCAAGAAAAATCACAGAGCTCCTTCAGTCGAGGACAAGTTATTATACTCACAAACATAAATACAAACCCCTATATTAAAACAAGGGCAAGGCTGATTCTCAGGTCCACAGGGATATTTATTTTACACTGCAGTGGGAGAGTAAGTCATAAAGCAGTAAAAAATAAACGTGACATTCATCTGGCACAGAAATAGCTTTGTTGTTGTTTTTTTCTTTGTTTACCTTATGCAGCTATAACAGCCATATCCCTTGTTCCCATCGCTGCTGGCATACAGACAGGAGTTTTGCTGCGTGCCCTGCCAAATCCAGTCTCCCAGTCCCACAGTTGCAGGAGAGGGAGCCTGGAAACCCTGGGCACGTGTGACAAGAGCTTATAGTCACAAAATAGACAGAGGAAGTTCTGCTGTTACACTTCCACTACTGGAAATCCCTGAATTAGAGTAGAGATTAGTAGAGATGTTGGAATCATAGAATCAGAGAATGGTTTGGATTGGAGGAGACCTCAAAGCCCACCCAGCCCCAACCCCTGCCGTGGGCAGGGCTGCCCCTCCCCCAGCTCAGGCTGTGCACGGCCCCATCTATTGCTCAGTTTCATCTTGATAACATCCTCAGTTTAATCTCCAGTTAGACCTTGTTCCTAAGGTGATGTTTCAAGCTGTATCACTACTCTTCTCAATAGGTTAGAGACTCAGAGGTAGCAAAATGTAGGCACAGAGACTTCCTGTTATTTGCTGATATTCTGACAGCAGATAAATTTGGATTGCTTCCTTTTCCTTCATGGATTCTTGAAATACTTAGAAATTCTTCCTGTACTCTTACATGTATTAAGAGCTAGATTATGTATAAAAGGCAACATTTTCCTATTTCCCCTTTGGAACCAGACTAACTCCATTTAGGCTTATGCAGAGCTCATTCCCACAGAAGATACAAAAGGATAGGAGAAGTCTCTCTGGAGAAGGAAACCCTACCAAAACTGCCCAGATTGTCAAAGATACCCTTATTACTGCTACCATGTCCAAACATCTGCTATTAAATGACAAATTTAGATACCACTCTATCTGGGATCTGGGCTGGGTCACTTTGTGGTGACTTGAGTTTAGTCTGGTGGTGCATGACTAAATAACATTTCTGCATCTCCAAATCCCCACGGTATTGGCATATAAGAAGCAAGGATAACACTACAAAAGAGGCAGGGATCCTAGTCACTGGTCAGGAAAGACTCTGTAGACAACACTTCTGAAAGACACTAAGTCAGCAATGTCAGACTGTATTCTGTGTGACAGAAATCACTTCTGTTCCCTGTAGTAATTGTTCTGACTGTTACATGGACAGGGATCTCTTGGAAAGAGTCCAGCGGAGAGCCACAAAGATGGTGAAGGGCCTGGAACATCTCCCCTACGAAGAAAGGCTAAGAGAACTGGGTCTGTTCAGCCTTGAGAAGAGAAGACTGAGAGGGGACCTGATCCAGGTCTATAAATATCTAAGGTGTGGGGGGCAAAGTGGCGAGGCCAGACTCTTTTCAACAGTGTGCGGAGACAGGACAAGGGGAAACGGCCAGAAGCTGGAGCACAGGAAGTTCCGCACCAATGTGCGCAAGAACTTCTTTACGGTGAGGTGACGGAGCACTGGAACAGGCTGCCCAGGGAGGTTGTGGAGTCTCCTTCTCTGGAGATATTCAAGACTCGCCTGGACGCCTACCTGTGTGACCTGGTGTAGGGAGCCTGCTTTGGCAGGGGGGTTGGACTCGATGATCTCTGGAGGTCCCTTCCAACCCCTACAATTCTGTGATTCTGTGATTCTGTGATCCAACCAGAATACCAGGACTGACTCAAAGGGATTCACTCGGGAAGTAGAAAACAGGTAGCCTCCATAATCTCCTTAGCTGTAGTCACAGATGAGCTGGAAGTAATCCTAACCCCCTCCAGAAAACTATTAGATATATTCCTGGTTTCCAAAACTGCCTCCAGCAAGTTTCATCCTTTATTAGAGACACCCCTCTCCCTCTGCCTGCACTGTTTTCCCACTCACTCACCATCAGACATCTCCGCTCTACAAGCGCAAGGAGCACATGGACCAATCCTTTCAGTACCAGTGTTGATCAGAGACGTGCAGCGGTCAGATAATGACTTTTGCCTTAAGACTTCCATCCACATACATCCACTACCATATATTCCCCAGACAAAGAACTACACGCTGCAGCTTTCTTGTTATCTCATGGATCTGTCAAGCAGTAGCTTGGAAATAGGTCTAGGCCCTCACATACATAATGCTGTATGTCCTCCATACACATCTACGCTTCTGAACATACGTAAAGATATTCATATACAAAGCCACTGGGATCGCCAAAAGCATCGGGTGAGGCTATTTCTTGTGTAGTTCTATCGACTAGGAAAGTAAAATCTGCATTATTTTGATCATTAAGACTAACATTCTTCCTCTTCCTATTGTCTACACAAATAGAATCTGACTGGGCTGTGTACAGGGTTAGAAAATGAAGATGTCGTGCACTATAATTAACACTTCACACTGCACGAACTCCCAAATTACTGGTCTGAAAAACAGTGTACATACATTTCTAATAACAGCACAACTGCTGGCAGTAAAACACGGAAGACTGGTTTGTCAGATTGTTCTCTGCTAGGTGACCAAGGAGAATTAAAAGGGGTGGACGTGCTCACTTGTCTATTGACTGCATAACCTACAAAATGTGTTCCACCATATACAAATTCTGGAGAGCTGTAAGAGACAGTTGTTGGAAGAAAAATTGAAGAGTGTTCACTTCTTGTTGGCAGCCACATTAAAAAGCAAGATATTGAAGGGCTGATAAAAGAAGTGCTGCTTTCTTCAACTGATGGCATGAACTGTGAAAACAGCGTTCCTTGACTCAGCTATTCAAACTCATGTACAGTCTCTGAATATGAGCAACTTACGAGTGACACTGACATGCCATTCAAGTTGCAAAAATAATGGAATTTGTATTGGCACCTACCTTCCTACCTCCCCTTGTGTGACTGGCATTTCTAAACAACTCCTGCTCAAACTGAGCATTTTCCTGTGAAGAGTTAGAAGAAATTTACAAGTACGTACTGTGGCTGACAAAGTCCCAACAGATGCTAGAAGGGATCACTCTAAACACTATTTTGTGATGTGAGATTTCATTTGCAAGCTGAGCCAGCAAAGCAAGGGCTTTCTGACAACAAAGGCATTTGCATCTCCATTTGCAAACCACATATTCAGAATGGTAATTCTGCGCTTGTCTGAGTGTGATTTCACTAATTCTGTTTATCAAAAATGTAATTAACTCCTATCCTGAAAAAGTCAGCATCATGCTAAGGAAAAAAAAGTCAGTATACCCTTAAAGACAAAAATGGCCTATTGTTGTTTATCTGGTAAAAATCAAATCACCTGAAAGAGTTGATAAATGTGATATATTTGAGAAGTTTGGATAATAGATTCCATCTTTGTAAGTCAAATAAAAGCTATGGTCAATTTATGCAGTGAGTGAAGAGTTTGAGAATTTATAATTTATAAATTACAAATTCTGATTGTACAGCAGCAAGCCCAGTCTATGAGCTACTGCATGCTTCCTGGAGAAACCATCTCTTTCCTATCCTCATTTTTCAGGAAATTCATCATGTTCTGTAGTGGTCAGAAAGATTAGTAATCCCCTTCACTGAACTAGGTTTCATTGTAGTTAGTTTAGGTGCTTCACCGTCCTGTTTTACAAGCTGGCCACGAGCAACTAACTTCCATAGGCACAGAACTGCTCAAGAAAAAGAGCGGATGGCCATAAGATGGATATTCCAGAAACAGCTGAACCTGAAACAATGCTATCCCTTTCTACATTCCAGATCTCGCCCCAGGAAAAGTCTGATTCAAAGTGTAGTTGGCTAAATGAGAACCTGACTTCTGCCAAAAATAATTTCGAACTCTCAGGCTTTAAGTGTAGAAATTAAAATGCTCAGAGCTCTTATTTCTTGTTGTTGAAAGACAGCATTTGATGGTGCACTTTCTCCTCCAGCTGAGAATAAACAAGAAATCACATTATTTCAGTCAGACAGTAAAAACCACAACTGATGTGACTTCAGGGCTCTAGCAGCTTGTCAACTACCACCAGTAAAAGGAATTATACTTCTGTCTGCTGTTGCTTATGGAGAGGTAAAATGATGTTTGAAAGCAATGACTGCTAATACTGGCAGGCAGTGGAGAAGTCAAGCTCCTAAAGGTGCCAGGAAGGTGGTGAAAATTTTGGAAACTCCAATGATAGTTGAATGGCATGGCTTGAGAAGGATATGTCTGGCCACTGGCACTCATTTAGATGCAAGTATCACAGAGCCATAAGAGAATTCACATTGATCGTTACATAAGTTGAAATAATTTATCAATGATTTTATTAATCTCTTCTTCCATTGATCTACGCTACGTAACTAGGAAAAACAGATACTACTGTGTCCAGTTCTGGGCACCACAATTAAGCTAAGTTAAAAGACAGGGATCTCCTAGAAGGAGTCCAGCAGAGGATGACCGCAAGGATGACTGGGGGCCCCCCTATGAGGAAAGGCTGAGTAACTGCGCTCTGTTCAGCCTGGGGAAAAGGACACTGAGAGGGGACCTGGTAAATATTCATCAATATCTAAAGGAAGGTGGGAGGCAAATGGGTGAAGTCAGGCTCTTCTCTATGGTGTGTAGCAAGAGCACAAGGAGTAACGGCCTAAAACTTGTACATAGGACGTTTTGTACTAACATGCAGAAGAACTTCTTTATGGTAAGGGTGATGGAGCACTGGAACAGGTTGCCTGGAGAGGTTGTGGGGCCTCCTTCTCTGGAGACATTACTCAAAACCTGCCTGGATGCGTTCCTGAGTGACCTAATCTAGGAGTTCCTGCTAAGGCAGGGGATTGCACTAGATGAGCTTCCCAGGTTCCTTCCAATCCCTGTCATTCAGTGATTCTGTGATTCTGTTGTTGGGATGGAGAAGAGACAGCAGCTATTAATAGGAAGACTGGTAAAAAAACACCCTTTTCACATCTCAGCCAGGATTCTGGCATTTATTTATTTTTAATAAATGATACAATTTTCTCTTTCTTCTTCTCCTCCTCTCCTCTCCTCTCCTCTCCTCTCCTCTCCTCTCCTCTCCTCTCCTCTCCTCTCCTCTCTCCTTTCTCCTTTCCCCTCCTTCCCTTTTCCCTTCCCTTTTCCCTTCCCTTTCTCCTTCCCTTTTCCTTTCCCTTATCCCTTCCCCTTTCCCTTCCTTTTTTCCTCTCCTCTCCTCTCCTCTCCTCTCCTCTCCTCTCCTCTCCTCTCCTCTCCTCTCCTCTCCTCTCCTCTCCTCTCATTTTAAATTTCTCTTTTTCATTCTCTTTTTCCTTCCCTCCCCGTTTCCTCCTCATTCCCTCTCCTTTCCCTTTTCCCTCATCTCCCTTCTCCTCCCCTTCTCTCTTTTCCTCTCCTCTCCTCTCCTCTCCTCTCCTCTCCTCTCCTCTCCTCTCCTCTCCTCTCCTCTCCTCTCCTCTCCTCTCCTCTCCGTCTTCTCCTCTCCTCTCCTCTCCTCTCCTCTCCTCTCCTCTCCTCTCATCTCCTCTCCTCAACGGTTTACGGGCTGGTTCGGCCCGGTTCCGTGACTAGCAGGGCGGAGGGATCCGCAGATCCGCGCCTCCGGAAAAAGGAAACAGGGGACCCAAAATTATTGAAAACAGCGGCAACGATCTGAGGGGAAACAAACTAATTTACTCAATATTGTAACAGCAAAATATAATGAGAGAGAGAGAGAGAGAGTGTGCGTGAAAGGTGGAAAGGTCTCACCACAACGCTGAGGTGAGAAGTGCAGTCCAGTTGAGCCGATGAAGAAAAGCAGACGGAGACAAGCAGACGGCAAAGCGCAGGCGAAGAGGAGCAGGCGAAGAAGAAGAATCAAGTGACCTTGTTGGGAGTTACATCTCCTTGCTGACCGCAAAGGCCCCTGGGGAATGTAGTTGTTCTTCTCCTCCGGACAGGCACCCGGAACTTGAGCATCCACAGTCAAACATTACATGATGTTATGATGTGGAATACAGATAACCAAAAATCATACAACTATGACATTCCACCCCTTATTCCATATCACTACATCATGCTTAATATATATATATATACACAAAATATAAACACATGCACATACAAATCTATGTATAAACACATGGACTTACTGACTGCATTCCCCCAACATCAAATTCCCTTGTGGTATGCATTGAACATCCCCATTTTTCTGCATCACCCACCAAGTGGACCCAGGTCCCTGGGCAAAAACAGTTCCGCGAAGAGGTTTGCCCTTCCCAGAAGCTGGAGGAACCCAAACTGCCTTTCCCAACATGTTCTTTACATGTACTACAGGGACCTTATCTCTCTCGACAGTATGTAGGGAGCTAGCAGGACCATCATGATTGATCGATCCTCTGGTATTGACTAACCAGGTGGCTTCTGCCAAATGCTTCTCCCAGTGCTTAAATGTTCCGCCACCCATTGCTTTCAACATGGTTTTTAACAACCCATTGTAGCGTTCAATTTTACCAGAGGCTGGTGCATGGTAGGGAATATGATAAATCCACTCAATGCCATGATCTTTGGCCCAAGTATTTACAAGAGAATTTCTGAAATGAGTCCCGTTATCTGACTCAATTCTTTCTGAGCTGCCATGTCGCCACAGGACTTGTTTCTCAAGACCTAAGATGGTATTTCGGGCGGTAGCATGGGGCACTGCATATGTTTCAAGCCATCCCGTGGTTGCCTCTACCATAGTAAGCACGTAACGCTTACCATTGCGAGATTGTGGCAAGGTGATATAATCAACCTGCCATGCTTCCCCATATTTATACTTTTGCCATCGCCCTTCTCCCCAGAGAGGTTTCATCCTCTTGGCTTGTTTAATTGTGGCGCAGTCACAGTCAATTTTGTTGTGACTGTTGTCGCAGTTTTGTGACACAAAATGTGTCACAGTCATGGATAACCTGTGAAATAGCATCCATGGTTAAGTCCACCCCTCGGTCTCGAGCCCATTTGTGTGTAGCATCTCTTCCTTGGTGGCCCGAGGTCTCATGGGCCCACCGAGCTAGAAATAATTCACCCTTATTTTGCCAATCCAGGTCTATTTGAGCCACCTCAATTTTGGCAGCTTGATCTACCTGAGGGTTATTTTTCTGTTCTTCAGTAGCCTGACTCTTGGGCACATGAGCATCTACGTGGCGCACCTTTACAACCATATTCTTTATTCGGTCAGCAATATCTTTCCATAACTCAGCAGCCCAAATAGGTTTACCCCTTCTTTGCCAGTTGTTCTGTTCCCACTGCTGTAACCACCCCCACAGAGCATTTGCCACCATCCATGAGTCAGTGTAAAGATAAAGCATTGGCCACCTCTCCCGTTCAGCAACATCCAAGGCCAATTGGACAGCCTTTACCTCTGCGAACTGGCTTGATTCTCCTTTCCCTTCAGTGGCCTCTGCAACTTGTCGTGTGGGGCTCCACACAGCAGCTTTCCATCTGCGATACTTCCCCACAATACGACACGATCCATCAGTGAACAGGGCATATGTCTTTTCATTTTCTGGTAGTTCATTGTATGGTGGGGCCTCTTTAGCACGTGACACCTCTTCTGCTGGCGGTGTTCCAAACTTTTTGCCTTCGGGCCAGTCCATGATCGCCTCTAGGATCCCTGGACGGCTGAGGTTTCCCATCCGCGCTCGTTGCGTAATCAACGCAATCCACTTACTCCAAGTGGCATCAGTAGCATGATGGGTTGAGGGAACCTTTCCCTTGAACATCCAGTTCAGCACTGGCAGTCGAGGTGCCAAAAGGAGCTGTATTTCAGTACCAACTACTTCGGAAGCAGCCCGAACCCCCTCATACGCGGCTAAGATCTCCTTTTCAGTTGGAGTGTAGCCCTCTTCAGACCTTCTGTACACCCAACTCCAAAATCCCAGGGGTCGGCCTCGGGTCTCTCCTGAGGCTCTTTGCCACAGACTCCAAGTGGGGCCTTTCTCTCCAGCAGCAGTATAGAGGATGTTCTTTACATCCTGTTCCATCCGTACTGGCCCCAGGGCCACAGCACGGGCTATCTCTTGTTTAATCTGCTCAAAAGCCTGCTGCTGCTCAGGGCCCCACACAAAATCATTCTTCTTCCGCGTCACCTGATAAAGGGGGCTTATAATGAGGCTGTAGTTTGGAACATGCATTCTCCAAAAACCTACTACGCCCAGAGAAGATTGTGTCTCTTTCTTATTAGTTGGTGGAGACATGGCAGTGATTTTGTCGATCACATCTGTCGGGATGTGACGACGGCCATTTTGCCACTTTACACCTAGGAACTGAATTTCCTGGGCAGGTCCTTTCACTTTGTTTCGCTTAATAGCGAAACCAGCACGCAGAAGGATCTGGATTATTTGCTCTCCTTTCTCAAAAACTTCCTTTGCTGTGTTGCCCCACACAATGATGTCATCGATGTACTGTAAGTGCTCAGGAGCACCTCCCTGTTCCAGTGCAGCTTGGATCAACCCATGGCAAATGGTTGGGCTATGTTTCCACCCCTGGGGCAAACGATTCCAGGTATACTGGATGCCCCTCCAGGTGAAAGCAAACTGTGGCCTACATTCTTTGGCCAAAGGAATGGAGAAAAAGGCGTTCGCAATATCAATGGTGGCATACCATTTGGCTGCTTTTGACTCCAGTTCATATTGGAGTTCTAACATGTCTGGCACAGCAGCACTCAGTGGGGGTGTGACTTCATTCAGGCCACGGTAGTCTACTGTCAGCCTCCATTCTCCACTGGCTTTACGCACTGGCCATATGGGGCTGTTAAAAGGTGAGTGAGTCTTACTAATCACTCCCTGATGCTCTAGTTGACGAATCAACTTCTGAATGGGGAGCAAGGAATCCCTGTTGGTGCGGTACTGCCGCCTGTGCACCATTTTTGTAGCAATTGGTACCGGTTGCTCTTTCACTCGTAGCAACCCCACAGCAGACGGATCTTCTGATAGGCCAGGCAAAACAGACAACTGCTTAACACCTTCTGTGTCGACAGCAGCTATTCCAAAGGCCCATCGATACCCTTTGGGATCCTTAAAATATCCCCTTCTGAGGTAATCGATACCAAGTATACATGGAGCCCCTGGGCCAGTCACAATAGGGTGCTTTTGCCAGTCTTTACCAGTGAGGCTGATTTCGGCCTCCAACATAGTCAGCTTTTGGGAACCCCCAGTCACCCCATGAATACAAATTGATTTTGTCCCTTGGTGACTCGAGGGCATTAGAGTGCACTGTGCACCGGTATTCACCAGGGCCTTATATTTCCGTGATTCTGATGTGCCAGGCCATCTAACCCACACAGTCCAATAAACTCTATTATCCCTTTCCCCCCCTGGCTGGGGGCAGGGCCCCTCTATTTGTTACCTCTGTTGTCTGCAGCAACTGGAGCAATCACCTTTTTGGAGAAGTTCACCTTGGTGGTTGATTTGTCTTGTAATTCTTTTACCCGTGCTTGAAGTGCAGGAGTAGGTTGTTTATGCCAATTCTTCATATCTTCTCCATGGTCACGTAGGTAATGCCACAAGGCAAAACGTGATGTAGTCTTACTGTTGTCACTTGCTCGAGCAGGAGGATGTCTTCTTTTGATAGCTGAGACATTGGATGACACTGGCTGGGAGGAAATCAAGTTGATCAGCCCCTCCAGTAGGCTGTTTTGGGAGTTCTGTTCCCCACTGGATGCATCTGTTACCACCATGGATTCATCAGCATCAGGCACTATTGATAGTTTGTCTATTATATCTTCTTGTTTGTTTTCCATTCTGTCCAGCTTTTCAGCTACTTTTGTAATGGCTGAAACACAAGCTCGTAGAGGGCTTAAATGTAACTCAAAGTCTTGAAGTTTATTAACCAATTCATTTATAAGGGGTCTTCTTTCTCCTCTGCCATACATTGCTGCAAATGTACTGGCGTACCTTTCTGGTGCAGTCTTTGTGAATATACGTCACGTATTTGGTGTACACCTGACTCTCTCAGGATCATGCTCTTGGTCTGGCTCATCAGGAATGAAATCAGGGCTATGCAGCGCTTCCACCACAGCATATTCTCTTAGATAACGGATGCCTTCTTCCATATCAGCCCATTTCTTTTTCTCAGGCATCAGATCGCCTTTGAAGGGGTATCTTTCTTTTACAGCTAACAACATCCGCTTCCAGAGGGTAAAGGCCTGGTTCTGGCATGTACTAATGCCTCTGTCAATGGCTGAGTCCCTAGCAATGCCACCCAGCTGGCGAGCTTCTCTACTATCTAGCCACACACTGTTGGCCCCATTGTCCCAGCATCAAAGTAACCAGGTGGCAATAGGCTCATTTGGGTGACGTGAAAAGTCTTTTCTCAGACTTCGAATTTCATTCATTTTCAGAGATCGATCAACAATGGTAACAATATCTGGCTCGCCTCTTACTCTTTCAGGACTTCTTGGTGCCCTTATAGGCGTTGGTGACCGTGGCCTTACTGAGGGTCCCTCTCCTGGACTTGGGGGTGCTTCTCCTAGATCTCGAAGCCACTCCTCTGGACCTCTTTGCTCCTCTTTCTTCTCTTCTAACTGAGTTGAGATTCGTTTTGTTTTCCGTCCTCTTACAGGGGCAACTGACATCAGTTGTGGTGCCTTCTGTGGTTGATCAGGTTGGTCAGTCTCAATGCTCTCATCCTCCAGCTCAGCTTGGAGTCTGTCTCGTTCGATTATGAGAGTATCTAGCTCAGATTGGAGGGTGTCTCGCTCAGTTTGGAGGACGTGCCATTCGGACTTAAGGATGTCTTGCTGGGATTGAAGACTGTTGAGTTTGGATTGCAGGGAGTCTCTTTCGATTCGGAGGGCATCTCTCTCAGATTGGAGGTCTTTTCTCTCGACCAGGAGACTTTCTTGCTCACTTTGTACCTTTTCCCTGAGACTCTCCCTTTCAGCTCTCAGACACTCTCTCTCTCTCTCTGGGATGCTACTGAATAAGGCCCGATAAGCATTAGCCAGGCCCCAAATCATTTGTGCCTCCTCATATCTGCCTGAGCCGCAACATTCCTGTCTCAAACATCTGTTTAAGCTCTCAGGGTCTTTCAGGTGTTCAGGAGTAAAGTTCCATGACACCGAAGATTTCCATCTGTCTAAAGTCACTCCCAGGCCTCTCCACACTCCCTGCCACTCAGTGTCCTCTGGTTTTGGGGAGGGCTTCCTCAAAATATAATAAATACTAATACTGAGTGAAATGATGAGCACTACATTCAGGGAGATTAACAACGTGATCAGGTGAACATTCAAAAACTGCATAGCTTCCTGCTCTTCTCTTCTCCTCCCTTCCTGCTCTTCTCTTCTCCTCTTTTCTCCTCTCTTCCGTTCTCCTCTCTTCCGTTCTCCTCTCTTCTCATCCGTTCTCCTCTCTTCTCTTCCCCTCTCTTCTCTTCTCTTCCCCTCTCTTCCCCTCTCTTCCCCTCTCTTCTCTTCTCTTCTCTTCTCTTCTCTTCTCTTCTCTTCTCTTCTCTTCTCTCTTCTCTTCTCTTCTCTTCTCTTCTCCTCTCCTCTCCTCTCCTCTCCTCTCCTCTCCTCTCCTCTCCTCTCCTCTCCTCTCCTCTCCTCTCATTTTTAATTTCTCTTCTTCATTCCCTTTTTCCTTCCCTCCCCGTTTCCTCCTCATTACCTCTCCTCTTCTCTTACCTTACCTCTCCTCTCCTCTTCTCTTACCTTACCTCTTCTCTTACCTTACCTCTTCTCTTACCTTACCTCTTCTTCTCTTCTCTTCTCTTCTCTTCTCTTCTCTTCTCTTCTCTTCTCTTCTCTTCTCTTCTCTTCTCTTCTCTTCTCTTCTCTTCTCTTCTCTTCTCTTCTCTTCTCTTCCCTTCTCTCCTCTCCTCTCCTCTCCTCTCCTCTCCTCTCCTCTCCTCTCCTCTCCTCTCCTTTCCCTTCCTTCCCTTTTTCCTTCCCTTTTCCTTGATTTTTCCTTCCCTTCTTCCTCTCCTCATCCTCTCATCTCCTCTCATTTTAAATTTCTCTTCTTCATTCCCTTTTTCCTTCCCTCCCCGTTTCCCTCCTCATTACATCTCCTTTTCCTTTTCCCTCCTCTCTTCTCCTCTCTTCTTCTCTCCTCTCCTCTCTTCTCTTCTCTCTTCTCCTCTTCTCTTCTCCTTTCCCTTCCTTCCCTTTTTCCTTCCCTTTTTCCTTGCTTTTATCCTTCCCTTCTTCCTCTCCTCTCCTCTCATCTCCTCTCATTTTAAATTTCTCTTCTTCATTCCCTTTTTCCTTCCCTCCCCGTTTCCTCCTAATTAGATCTCCTTTCCCTTTTCCCTCCTCTCTTCTCCTCTCTTCTTCTCTCCTCTCCTCTCTTCTCTTCTCTCCTCTCCTCTTCTCTTCTCCTTTCCCTTCCTTCTCTTTTCCTTCCCTTTATCCTTCCCTTCTTCCTCTCCTCTCCTCTCCTCTCATTTAAATTTCTCTTCTTCATTCCCTTTTTCCTTCCCTCCCAGTTTCCTCCTCATTACCTCTCCTTTCCCTTTTCCCTCATCTCCCTTCACCCCTTCACTCTTTTCCTCTCCTTTCCTCTCCTTTCCTCTCCTTTCCTCTCCTTTCCTCTCCTTTCCTCTCCTCTACTTTCCTCGCCTTTCCTCTCCTCTCCATACCTCTCCTCTCCTTACCTCTCCTCTCCTTACCTCTCCTCTCCTTACCTCTCCTTTCCTCACCTCTCCTTACCTCCCCTTTCCTCTCCCCTCTTCATCTCCACTCCTTTCCTCTCCTCACCTCTCCTTTCCTCTCCTCTCCTTTCCTCTCCTCTCCTTTCCTCTCCTCTCCTTTCCTCTCCTCTCCTCTCATTTAAAATTTCTCTTCTTCATTCCCTTTTTCCTTCCCTCCCCGTTTCCTCCTCATTACATCTCCTTTCCCTTTTCCCTCTCTCTTCTCCTCTCTCTTCTCTCCTCTCCTCTCTTCTCTTCTCTCCTCTCCTCTTCTCTTCTCCTTTCCCTTCCTTCTCTTTTTCCTTCCCTTTATCCTTCCCTTCTTCCTCTCCTCTCCTCTCCTCTCCTGTCATTTTAAATTTCTCTTCTTCATTCCCTTTTTCCTTCCCTCCCAGTTTCCTCCTCATTACCTCTCCTTTCCCTTTTCCCTCATCTCCCTTCACCCCTTCACTCTTTTCCTCTCCTTTCCTCTCCTTTCCTCTCCTTTCCTCTCCTTTCCTCTCCTTTCCTCTCCTCTACTTTCCTCGCCTTTCCTCTCCTCTCCATACCTCTCCTCTCCTTACCTCTCCTCTCCTTACCTCTCCTCTCCTTACCTCTCCTTTCCTCACCTCTCCTAACCTCCCCTTTCCTCTCCCCTCCTTTCATCTCCACTCCTTTCCTCTCCTCACCTCTCCATTCCTCTCCTCTCCTTTCCTCTCCTCTCCTTTCCTCTCCTCTCCTTTCCTCTCCTCTCCTCTCATTTAAAATTTCTCTTCTTCATTCCCTTTTTCCTTCCCTCCCCGTTTCCTCCTCATTACATCTCCTTTCCCTTTTCCCTCCTCTCTTCTCCTCTCTTCTCCTCTCCTCTCCTCTCCTCTCTTCTCTTCTCTCCTCTCCTCTTTTCTTCTCCTTTCCCTTCCTTCTCTTTTTCCTTCCCTTTATCCTTCCCTTCTTCCTCTCCTCTCCTCTCATTTTAAATTTCTCTTCTTCATTCCCTTTTTCCTTCCCTCCCCATTTCCTCCTCATTACCTCTCCTCTTCTCTTACCTTACCTCTCCTCTTCTCTTACCTTACCTCTCCACTTCTCTTCTCTTCCCTTTCCTCTTCTCTTCCCTTTCCTCTTCTCTTCTCTTACCTTACCTCTTCTCTTACCTTACCTTACCTCTTCTCTTCTCTTACCTTACCTCTTCTCTTCTCTTCTCTTCTCTTCTCTTCTCTTCTCTTCTCTCCTCTCCTCTCCTCTCTCTCTCTCCTCTCCTCTCCTCTCCTCTCCTCCTCTCCTCTCCTCTCCTCTCCTCTCCTCTCCTCTCCTCTCCTCTCCTCTCCTCTCCTCTCCTCTCCTCTCCTCTCCTCACATTTTAAATTTCTCTTCTTCATTCCCTTTTTCATTCCGTTCCCGTTTCCTCCTCATTACCTCTCCTCTTCTCTTACCGTACCTCTCCTCTTCTCTTACCTCTCCTCTCCTCTCCTCTCCTCTCCTCTCCTCTCCTCTCTCTTCTCCTCTCCTCTCCTCTCATTTTACATTTCTCTTCTTCATTCCCTTTTTCCTTCCCTCCCCGTTTCCTCCTCATTACCTCTCCTTTCCCTTTTCCCTCATCTCCCTTCTCCCCTTCACTCTTTTCCTCTCCTTTCCTCTCCGTTCCTCTCCTTTCCTCTCCTTTCCTCTCCTTTCCTTTCCTATCCACTCCTTTCCTCTCCTTTCCTCTCCTTTCATCGCCTTTCCTCGCTTTCCTCGCCTTTCCTCTCCTTTCCTCTCCTCGCCTTTCCTCTCCTCTCCTTACCTCTCCTCTCCTTACCTCTCCTCTCCTTACCTCTCGTTCCTCACCTCTCCTTACCTCTCCTTTCCTCTCCTCTCCTTTCCTCTCATCTCCTCTCCTTTCCTCTCCTCTCCTTTCCTCTCCTCTTCTTTCCTCTCCTCTCCTTTCCTCTCCTCTCCTTTCTTCTCCTCTCCTTTCCTCTCCTCTCCTTTCCTCTCCTCTCCTTTCCTCTCCTCTCCTTTCCTCTCCTCTCCTTGCCACTCCTCTCCTTACCTCTCCTCTCCTTACCTCTCCTTTCCTCACCTCTCCTTACCTCTCCGTTCCTCTCCCCTCCTTTCCTCTCCTTTCCTCTCCTTTCCTCTCCTCTCCTCTCCTCTCCTCTCCTCTCCTCTCCTCTCCTCTCCTCTCCTCTCCTCTCCTCTCCTCTCCTCTCCTCCTCCTCCTCTCCTCAATTCTCTTCTCCTCTCCTCTTCTCCTTTCCCTTCCTTCTCTTTTTCCTTCCCTTTTTCCTTCCCTTTTTCCTTCCCTTCTTCCTCTCCTCTCCTCTCCTCTCATTTTAAATTTCTCTTCTTCATTCCCTTTTTCCTTCCCTCCCCGTTTCCTCCTCATTCCTCTCCTTTCCCTTTTGCCTCCTCTCCCTTCTCCTCCCCTTCTCTCTTTCCATTTCCTTTCATTTCATTTCCGCTCCTCTCTTCTCCTCTCCTCTCATTTTAAATTTCTCTTCTTCATTCCCTTTTTCCTTCCCTCCCCGTTTCCTCTTAATTACCTCTCCTTTCCTTTTTCCCTCATCTCCCTCTCCCCTTCACTCCTTTCCTCTCCTTTCCTCTCCTTTCCTCTCCTTTCCTCGCCTTTCCTCTCCTATCCTATCCTCTCCTCTCCCTACCTCTCCTCTCCTTACCTCTCCTCTCCTCACCTCTCCTTTCCTCACCTTTCCTCACCTCTCCTTACCTCTTCTTTCCTCTCCTCTCCTCTCCTCTCCTCTCCTCTCCTCTCCTCTCCTCTCCTCTCCTCTCCTCTCCTCTCTTCTCCTCTCCTCTCCTCTCCTCTCCTCTCTTCTCCTCTCCTCTCCTCCTCTCCTCTCCTCTCCTCTCCTCTCCTCTCCTCTCCTCTTCTCTCTTCTCAATTCTCTTCTTCTCTCCTCTTCTCCTTTCCCTTCCTTCTCTTTTTCCTTCCCTTTTTCCTTCCTTTTTTCCTTCCCTTCTTCCTCTCCTCTCCTCTCATCTCCTCTCATTTTAAATTTCTCTTCTTCATTCCCTTTTTCCTTCCATCCCCGTTTCCTCCTCATTACATCTCCTTTCCCTTTTCCCTCCTCTCTTCTCCTCTCTTCTCCTCTCCTCTCCTCTCTTCTCTTCTCTCCTCTCCTCTTCTCTTCTCCTTTCCCTTCCTTCTCTTTTTCCTTCCCTTTGTCCTTCCCTTCTTCCTCTCCTCTCCTCTCATTTTAAATTTCTCTTCTTCATTCCCTTTTTCCTTCCCTCCCCGTTTCCTCCTCATTACCTCTCCTCTTCTCTTACCTTACCTCTCCTCTCCTCTTCTCTTACCTCTCCTCTCCTCTTCTCTTACCTTACCTCTTCTCTTCTCTTACCTTACCTCTTCTCTTCTCTTACCTTACCTCTTCTCTTCTCTTACCTTACCTCTTCTCTTCTCTTACCTTACCTCTTCTCTTCTCTTACCTTACCTTACCTCTTCTCTTCTCTTACCTTACCTTACCTCTTCTCTTCTCTTCTCTTACCTTACCTCTTCTCTTCTCTTCTCTTCTCTTCTCTTCTCTTCTCTTCTCTTCTCTTCTCTTCTCTTCTCTTCTCTTCTCTTCTCTTCTCATTTTAAATTTCTCTTCTTCATTCCCTTTTTCCTTCCCTCCCCGTTTCCTCCTCATTACCTCTCCTCTTCTCTACCTTACCTCTCCTCTCCTCTTCTCTTACCTTAACTCTTCTCTTCTCTTCTCTTACCCTACCTCTTCTCGTCTCGTCTCGTCTCGTCTCGTCTCGTCTCGTCTCGTCTCGTCTCTTCTCTTCTCTTCTCTCTCTCCTCTCCTCTCCTCTCCTCTCTCTTCTCCTCTCCTCTCCTCTCATTTTAAATTTCTCTTCTTCATTCCCATTTACATTCCGTCCCCGTTTCCTCCTCATTACCTCTCCTCTTCTCTTACCGTACCTCTCCTCTTCTCTTACCGTACCTCTCCTCTTCTCTTACCGTACCTCTCCTCTCCTCTCCTCTCCTCTCCTCTCCTCTCCTCTCCTCTCCTCTCCTCTCTTCTCCTCTCCTCTCCTCTCCTCTCCTCTCCTCTCTTTTCAATTCTCTTCTCCTCTCCTCTTCTCCTTTCCCTTCCTTCTCTTTTTCCTTCCCTTTTTCCTTCCCTTTATCCTTCCCTTCTTCCTCTCCTCTCCTCTCATTTTAAATTTCTCTTCTTCATTCCCTTTTTCCTTCCCTCCCCGTTTCCTGCTCATTCCCTCTCCTTTCCCTTTTCCCTCCTCTCCCTTCTCCTCCCATTCTCTTTCCATTTCCTTTCATTTCATTTCATTTCCGCTCCTCTCCTCTCCTCTCCTCTCATTTTAAATTTCTCTTCTTCATTCCCTTTTTCCTTCCCTCCCCGTTTCCTCCTCATGACCTCTCCTTTCCCTTTTCCCTCATCTCCCTTCTCCCCTCCACTCTTTTCCTCTCCTTTCCTCTTTTTTCCTCTCCTTTCCTCTCCTATCCTCGCCTTTCCTCGCCTTTCCTCGCCTTTCCTTTCCTCTCCTCTCCTTACCTCTCCTTTCCTCAACTCTCCTTACCTCTCCTTTCATCTCCCCTCCTTTCCTCTCCCCTCCTTTCCTCTCCTCTCCTTTCCTCTCCTCTCCTCTCCTTTCCTCTCCTCTCCTTTCCTCTCCTCTTCTTTCCTCTCCTCTCCTCTCCTTTCCTCTCATCTCCTCTCCTTTCCTCTCCTCTCCTCTCCTCTCCTTTCCTCTCCTCTCCTTTCCTCTCCTCTCCTTTCCTCTCCTTTCCTCTCCTCTCCTTTCCTCACCTCTCCTTTCCTCTCCTTTCCTCTCCTCTCCTTTCCTCTCCTCTCCTCTCCTTTCCTCTCCCCTCCTTTCCTCTCCTCTCCTCTCCTCTCCTCTCCTCTCCTCTCCTCTCCTCTCCTCTCCTCTCCTCTCCTCTCCTCTCTTTTCAATTCTCTTCTCCTCTCCTCTTCTCCTTTCCCTTCCTTCTCTTTTTCCTTCCCTTTTTCCTTCCCTTTATCCTTCCCTTCTTCCTCTCCTCTCCTCTCATCTCCTCTCATTTTAAATTTCTCTTCTTCATTCCCTTTTTCCTTCCCTCCCCGTTTCCTCCTCATTACCTCTCCTTTCCCTTTTCCCTCATCTCCCTTCTCCCCTCCACTCTTTTCCTCTCCTTTCCTCTCCTTTCCTCGCCTTTCCTCGCCTTTCCTCGCCTTTCCTCGCCTTTCCTTTCCTCTCCTCTCCTTACCTCTCCTTTCCTCACTCTCCTTACCTCTCCTTTCCTCTCCCCTCCTTTCCTCTCCCCTCCTTTCCTCTCCCCTCCTTTCCTCTCCTCTCCTTTCCTCTCCTCTCCTTTCCTCTCCTCTTCTTTCCTCTCCTCTCCTCTCCTCTCCTCTCCTTTCCTCTCATCTCCTCTCCTTTCCTCTCCTCTCCTCTCCTCTCCTTTCCTCTCCTCTTCTTTCCTCTCCTCTCCTTTCCTCTCCTTTCCTCTCCTTTCCTCTCCTCTCCTTTCCTCTCCTTTCCTCTCCTCTCCTTTCCTCTCCTTTCCTCTCCTCTCCTTTCCTCACCTCTCCTTTCCTCTCCTTTCCTCACCTCTCCTTTCCTCTCCTTTCCTCACCTCTCCTTTCCTCTCCTTTCCTCTCCTCTCCTTTCCTCTCCTTTCCTCTCCTTTCCTCTCCTCTCCTTTCCTCTCCTCTCCTCTCCTTTCCTCTCCTCTCCTTTCCTCTCCCCTCCTCTCCTCTCCTCTCCTCTCCTCTCTCCTCTCCTCTCCTCTCCTCTCCTCTCCTCTCCTCTCCTCTCCTCTCTTTTCAATTCTCTTCTCCTCTCCTCTTCTCCTTTCCCTTCCTTCTCTTTTTCCTTCCCTTTTTCCTTCCCTTTATCCTTCCCTTCTTTCTCTCCTCTCCTCTCATCTCCTCTCATTTTAAATTTCTCTTCTTCATTCCCTTTTTCCTTCCCTCCCCGTTTCCTCCTCATTCCCTCTCCTTTCCGTTTTCCCTCCTCTCCCTTCTCCTCCCATTCTCTCTTTCCATTTCCTTTCATTTCATTTCATTTCCGCTCCTCTCCTCTCCTCTCCTCTCATTTTAAATTTCTCTTCTTCATTCCCTTTTTCCTTCCCTCCCCGTTTCCTCCTCATTACCTCTCCTTTCCCTTTTCCCTCATCTCCCTTCTCCCCTCCATTCTTTTCCTCTCCTTTCCTCTCCCTTTCCTCTCCTTTCCTCTCCTTTCCTCGCCTTTCCTCGCCTTTCCTCGCCTTTCCTCGCCTTTCCTTTCCTCTCCTCTCCTTACCTCTCCTTTCCCTCAACTCTCCTTACCTCTCCTTTCCTCTCCCCTCCTTTCCTCTCCCCTCCTTTCCTCTCCTCTCCTTTCCCTCTCCTCTCCTTTCCTCTCCCTCCTTTTCTTATCCTTTCTCTCCTCTCCTCCCTCTTCCTCCTCTCCTCTCCTTTCCTCTTCTTCCTCCCTCTCTTCTCCTTTCCCTTCCTTCCCTTTTTTCCTCTTCCCTTTTCCTTCCTTTTTCCTTCCCTTATCCCTTCCTTCTTCCTCCTCTCCTCCTCCTCTCTCCTCTCCTCTCCTCTCTCTCTCCTCTTTTCTCTCTCTTATCTCTCTCTTCCCCTCTTCTCTCTCTCTTCTCCTTCTTCCTCTCTTCTCTCTCACCTCATCTCTCTCTTCCTTCCTCTCTCTCCTCTCTCCTCTCCTCCTCCTCCTCTCTCCTCCTCCTCCTTTCTCCTCTCTATCTCTTCTTCTTCTTCTTTCTCTTCTCTTTCTCTTCTCTTCTTCTTCTCTCTTCTTCTTCTCTTCTTCTTCTCTCTCTCTCTATCTCTCTCGCTTACCCTCTCTTATCTCTCTCTCTCTTCTCTCTGTTCTCCCTCTCTCTTCTCTCTCTCTCCCATCTCTGTCTCTTCTCTCCTCTCTCTCTCTCCTCTCTCTTCTCTCTCCTCTTCTCCCTCTCTCTTCCCTCTTCTCCCCCTCTCCTTCTCTCTGTCTTCTCTTCTCCTCTTCTCTGTCTCTTCTCTCTTCTCTCTTCTCCTCTCTTCTCCTCTTCTCTCTCTCTCACCCTATCTCTCTCTCTCCTCTCTTCCCTCTCCCTCTTTCTCTCCTCTCTTTCTCCTCTCTCTCTCTCTCTCTCTCCTCTCTCTCTCCCTCTTCTCCTTCCTCTTCTCCTCTCTTCTCCTCTCTTCTCCCTCTTCTCCCTCTCTCCTCTCCTTCTCTCCTCTCTTTTTCTCTCTCATCTCTCTCTCTCTCCTCTCTTCTCTCTTCATCTCTCTCTCTTTCTCCCTCTCTCTCCTATCTCTCTCTTCTCTCTCTTCTCTCCTCTCCTCCTCTCTCCTCTCCTCTCTCCTCTCCTCTCCTCCCTCCCTCTCCTCTCCTCTCTCCTCTCCTCTCTGTCTTCTCTTTCCTCTCTCTCTGTCTTCTCTCTCCTCTTTCTCTGTCTTCTTTCTCCCTCTTTCTCCTCTCTCTTCTCCTCCTCTCTTCTCTCTCTCTCTCTATCTCTCTCCCTCTCTCCTCTCTTCTCCTCTCCTCCTCTTCTCTCCCTTCCTCCTCCTCTTCTCTCCTCTTCCTCCTCCTCTCTCTTCTCCTCTCCCTTTCTCCTCTCCTCTTCTCTCCTCTCCTCCTCCTCTTCCTCTGTCTTCTCTCTTCTTCTCTTTCTCTCTCTCTCTCTTTCTTTCTCTCTCTTCTCTCTCTATCTCTTTCTTCACCCTCTGTTTTCTTCTGTCTTCTTCTCTTTCTCCTGTCTTCTCTTCTTCTCTTTCTCCTGTCTTCTTCTCTCTTCTTCTCTCTCTTCTCTCTCTTTCTTCTACTTTCTTCTCTTTCTCTCTGTCTTTCTCTCTCTGTCTTTCTCGTCTCTTCCTCTGTCTTCTCTCTGTCTTCTCTTCTCTGTCTTCTCTCTGTCTTCTCTGTCTTCTCTTCTCCCCCTCTCCTTCCTCCCTCTCCTCTCTCCCTCCTCTCCCTCCTCTCCTCTCCTCTCCTCTCCCTCCCTCTCCTCCTCCTCTCCCTCTCCTTCTTTTTTTTTCTTTTTTTTCCTTTCATTACCTTTTCTTTTTCTCTTTTTCCTTTTTCTACTGGCTCCACTGCTGAAGGCAGAACTCTTCTTATTCTTCCACGCCCTCACCAGAAAATGAGAGTCTCTAACTTTGTGACTGAGCACTTTCACCTCCAACAGCCTTTGAGAGGAAAAAGAAAGCTGCCTCTCCTGGATCCTCTGGCAGAGGCAAGCTACAACAACAGCAAAGGCAGGAGTGCCAGTACCTGTCTGGGGTCCAGGCAGCCGGGAGAAGTTAGTTCCATCACGGCTCAGCAGCGGTGGAGGATGACCACCGCCCGCATAGCTTTGGGCACGAATGCGTTTCATATGGATGGCAGCAGCTGCGCAGGATGTAGAGGATGGCTGCACCTGGAAGAAGAAGGAGGAAGGAATGACTTATTGCATCCTGGACCTGCAGGGCCCAACAACCTTCAGCGCGTGAGCAGTGCCTGCTCCCGTGACATGCTGCCAACGCCTAAGCCTAAATTTCAAACCAGCCACCCTGTCCGAGCCCTGGCTCTGCGCTCAGGCTGTGCTGCTTTAGTACCAGAGGCAGACGGCACAGGGCATGGTGCAACAGCCAGAAAAAAACCAAGACACGTGGAAGAAAGAAAGTCTCTTACGTTCCAACAGATGTCCTTCCCGTGCATCTGCAGAAAGGTGGTCATCCACTTCCAGCAGCACGCACGCGCCCTCCGGTGGCTTTCCGGATGCTCTCCTTGATGGCCATCATGAAGTCAACGGTGCGTTCGATGGGGAAGTTTCTGCACACGATCTGCAGAGAGATGAGAAGCAGGAGAGATCCCATCACTGCTCTGCGCAGCTCTTCAGAACAGAAAGCAATCTGGAGGGCATTCTTAGTTCAGTGGCCTGCCGGCCATTCACAACGCTCCTGCTGTCCGTACCCTGCTATTTACACGGAAGGCGGTTGAGCCTTCGCTCAGCTTCTGCACCCATGGTGTTTGCTTACATGAAAGCCTACCTCCCAGCAGCCACAGTCACACATGCACGCAAGTGCACACACACACACACACACATCATGGAGTCAGCCCCTTGCACTGCATGCCTGAAGGCCAGACATAGCTCAGAGCCTCCTGCTACTTGCTGAGAGAAGCGGTCTCAGGGTGACAGCTCATTTTGGAAACGATGTGAAAGGCTGGGAGCAGCATAGAGTGGTGCAGAAGCCTACGCACAGAGATCCCACCACCCCTTTTGGGGTCCACTTACCATGGCCATTTTGGACGTGGTCTGGAGCTGAGAGACAGTGCTGCAGGCATGCAGTCCCTCAGACAGGCTCCCGATGTCTCTTGGCTCCACGACTCCGTTGGCTGCTTTGGCTGGAAAGAGCCCAGGGAGAAAAGGGAAGTCATGCTTCTGGAAATGAAACTGCTCTCCACAGGGGAGAGACAGAGGACAGGGTGGGGACAAGAAGAGAGCTGTGCACGGTGCCTCTCCCTCCTGTAAACAGGGCCCAGCCCGTGGGGCTCTGGTAGTGCTACGGAGGGAGGTGCAACCTGCTCTGCTCACCTTGGATTCGGAGAAGGGAGCTCAGACACGTGACAGCCAACTGGCGGGATGCGGGCATGGGGTCGCATGTCAGAGGCGCCAGCAATCCCACCAGGGAGCCAAAGTGCTCGCAGGCATCTGCTCTCTGCAGGGGTGAGAGGCAGGAAGAAAGCTGTAGGCAGCCCCAGCTCTTCCTAGCTTCTCCGCCTGTGCCTTCCTCACGCCGTGACACAGCATGCACAGCTGGGCGGAGCTCGCCTTCCAGCTCAGGGGCACTGGGGAGGGAGCAGGGGGCATGCGGTGGGGATCTTGACTCACTTGAAGCTCTTCGCAAACAGCCAGAAGCTGGGAGCAGGTCTGCAGGGCCCTCCTGCGCTCCCACACATTCTCCGCTACCATGGATTTCTGCAGGACCTGGGGTAGAGCATCTGTCTCACTGAGGACGTCTTTGCTTTCCCTCCTGCCGCCCCTCGCCCTGTCCCTCCTTCCCCAGCACTTTCCCCCAAGGCTGCCCTGTGGTTCCACGTGGCCTCCAGCCTCACTGAGCACCGGCACTGCTGCCCCCGCTCTCTGCAGTCATCCTGCCTGCTAACCCAGGAGCTTTTCCTCGGCTGTGGCCTGCCAGGGGCTGGCTCCTGCCTTTCCCCTGCAGGGCCCATCGCTCTGCCCATTTCTGAGCTCGCAGTGAGCTGGCACGTCAGCAGGAGATTGCTCCCCCTCTGATCACCCTCTCGGTCCCCAGATCTCTGCCCCCACTACCGACAGGCACCAGGCTTTCTCCCTTGCCCCACACATACTCACATGCACTATGTTCTGAAAGAAGCCGCCGGTGCGCTCTGCCTCGAGCAGAACCGCCATGAGCCGGCCCAGAGCTTTCAGGGACGTTTGCTGAAGCTGAAAGCAGAAGAGGGCGGTGAGGTTTAGCATCACGGCTGCTGCCAGAGCATAGGCTGTGTGTGCTGAGGTAGGGTTTGACCGAGAGGTGGCCGGGAAAGTTAGGGCCAGTTACCTGCAGGTACTGTGCTGCGTGCTGTGACTTCCTGACCTTCAGCATCATCTCTGCTGAAGGATGTGTCATGATGTTTTTGCAGCACAGGACCAACATCTCGCGCATGTCCTTGCTTTCAAAAGAGGGCTTCAGCTTGCTGGCAGGAGGAAAAAAGGAAGAGAAATCAGAAAGGGCCTTTAGCAGTGCTCTCCAGACTGGTTCAGACAACATCTGACTTTCTCCTAATTGGGCACAACAGCCCAGCCTTCACTCCTATAGATGCAACTCCTCGTCCAATTCCCCCTCCAGGCCTTCAGGAGCTACCCAAAATGGGGACCACCATCCTGCCTGGAAACCTCAGACCTTACCTCAACTGCTCCAGGGCCAGAACCACCTTGAGGGGCACTGGCGAGACAGGGATGCCCAAATAGTATTTCTTCATCAGGTCCTGCAAGTCCCAGAGAGACACTGTCAAGGTGGGCAGGGGGCACACGAGAGCTGTTCCACCCAGCCCCGTGACGGGCACAACTGCCACACACCAGCCCCATCACTCCCATGTTTCCCATGGAAGCACTGCAGGATGCAGCAGCTCGACAGCTGGTGCACCTCGCCCGCTGCCCAGCCGCTGCCTCCAGCACCCAAGGTCCCCACCAGCTGGAGACGTGTGGCGGATGGAGACCTGTGTGCCCCCAGGGAAGCGGGCCACGTGGCACGGCCCAGAACTCCTCTGCAGGCAGCCCTGCCTCTAGGCACTCACCATCAGGATCTCCAGCAGCTTTCCCTTCAAGGAGGGGTTAAAGGACGCAGAGTCACCCACAGCTTGGAAGGCAGAGCTGAAGTCGGTGATGCTCTGCACCAGCGCGAGGTTGTTCTGCAGGTCCTGAGGCCCAAGAGAGAAGAACATTCTGTGAACTGCGGGACGGGACAAGGGCTGCAAGGGGGACACGTGGGGGCAACGCTAAGGGAAGGGCTTGGGTCCTCATCTGGGCACAAACCGTTCCCCCAGGGACCTTGGGAAAGGGAAGGCCCATCTCAGCATCCCCCCGTGTGGAGGGGCTGCAGCTGGGCGCTCAGACACCCTGGCACGCTTTGGGCTCTCACCCGGCAGCTGCAGCTGTACAGCATCAGGATGTTGCCCACGATGTCTCCCTCCAGGTGGGCGAGCAGCTGTTCCTTGGAGGCACGCAGTGCCAAGCTGCCGTGGGCGAGCACGAGAGCGCTGCGTGTGGCCTGAGCTCTCGTGCTGTCCAGCTCCATCTGTGTGGGAAGAAATGCCTTGAGACACTCGCTCAACGGCCCCCAGTGCCCCGCGATGCACCTGGGCTCACAGCTCACAGGCAGGAGCTGCTGTGAAAATAAGGCAGCAGAATGCCAAGATGGAAACCCGTAACGCTTTACCTTCTTGCGCCTGGAAATCCTCGCATTGCGGCCTTTGCACAGCCTGGACGCAAACATGGTGAGCGTGGCCAGGACTGCTTGGAAGTTACTCTCAGCCGCATGGCTGAGAAGAGAGACCATTCCCTGCACAGAAGAAGAAGGGGCAGTTGGCACAGGCCTGAATCTACAGATCCTCTCCTGAGGAAAACGGCAGCAGCGAGGAGATCGAAAGGCGCGGAGCAGGGCCAGGAGAAGCCCTCTGCCCCAGCGACAGAGCGGGGATGCTCGCAGGAGCTGGAGGAGAGCAGGGCTCACCTGGGCCTCACATGGGTCCTCCGCGTTTGCTTCCTCCAGGTGCCGCAGCAGCTTCTCCTGGACGTGGAGGACTCCCTTACAGGCTCCCAGCACTGTGCCCAGCGCCTTGTACAGGAAAGACTGCAGGGGAAGGGAAGGAAGAAGCTGAGATGTGGCAGCAGCTGAACCTGTTGGGGGAGGGCCAGGTGGGAAGGAGCCACGCTCCCTGGGAGTCGCTGAGAGCAGCTGCAGGGCCGAGCTTTAGCCATCCCTGGGCAGATTGCAGGGAGAGGCCCTCTGGGGGGCACAGACTGGGGCAGCAGCATCAGCATCCCGCGTGGGCAGAGCACCAGCCGCAGCCCCAGCCCCAGTTGGACACCTGCAGCTGCACCGCTGGGCGGAGCCGGGGGGAACTCACCTTTTCTGCAGAGCTGCTGGCAGAGCTGCTCAGCCACCGGCTCAGCTCACAGCTCAGGGCCTCGATCCAGGCCTCATCCCGTGTGGTGTCCATTGACGCCCTGAGGAACTGTTGGAGAACAGGAGAAGACGATGTTCCCTTGCCCTTTGCCTCTTCCCTCACTCCCAATTGCTGCAGCCCTCTGGGGAGAGGTGTCTGGAAGAACAGTCCCTCTCCCAGCTCCCCCAGCATTCCCTCCATTAAAGCCGCCTGCCGCTCTTCTCCTAAGACCCCCCTTGGGCTTGGGACAGAGTGGAAGAGGCAGCGCCTCAAAGGCTCCACAGCAGCACTTGAGAGGCTGTTCCTGTCCCGTGGTGGCTCATACGGGAGCGGGGCTACTTGGGGCAGGCAAGCACTTCTCTGCACCCAGCAGTGCTGTACCTTTAGCAGACGGCGCTCCCACTCTGCGGTGTCCGGGAAGCTCTCATCTTTCCCTGCACAGCAACAGGAAGAAAAAGACCCTTACTTGGGATCAAGGCACAGAAGAAGAGCTGCTGCAAACCTGGCTTGGCCTGGGCACTTGACGCTGCCAAGCTGGGACCCGCAGCCCCTCCACAATGACCTGTCCCTCCCCACAAACACTGTCCCCGCAGGAACACAGAACTAACTGAGGGGACGTGAAGGGCCCATCCGTGTCCTGGAATGGGCAGATCCCCGGGGGAAAAGCTCCCCGGGCCTCAGCGCTGTCTCCCTGGAATGGGAACAGCAGCAGAGCAAGCACTGGGCTGCAGGAAATGCTTCCCCTCTGCCACCCTGCAGAGCTGCATTTTCACTCCCCCCCTTCCCTGCCTCCGCCTCTCCCTCCCCACCAGCACTTTACCTTGGAGACACTGCAGCAGCAGGGGGATCTCAGCTGCCCACATGGCCCCCACAGCTCTGTGGAACCTGCCGTGGAGGTTTCGCATCAGCAGTAAGGCAGCGGCTTGGAGTTCGCTGCCTGCAACAGGGCTCCCTGCCACCACCTGAGCGAGAGCAAGGAGAAGCAGGGTCACTTCTGCAGCAAGAGCAGCAGTGGCTTCTCCCGGGAGGGAAGCAGCTTGGCTCTGCCGTGGCGGGCAAGGAGCAGCCAACAACTTTTCCCATGGTGCTGCGAGCCTGGGAAGAGAATGGCAGCCCCGGGGCTCAGGTGGACACTGGCACTCTCGGCCATGCTGCTTCCTCCTCGGGGCTTGTGGCACCGGCCCCTGGAGCATCTACTCACCAACAGGCGCACCAGCAGTGTCTGGGGAGTCAGCAGGGGGCCTGCGGGGAGAAAGATGTGCTGAGTGCCCGGCCACATGTCCCTCCACTGTCCCTTCTGGGTGCTAATGCGGGTCAGCAGAGCTCACTGGGGGAGTTTCTGCTCCTACCTTGAAACACGGAGCTGAGGAAATGTGGATCCAGCTCTTCTATCTCCCGCGCTGCCAGCTCCTCTCTCTCAGCCAGGGTTTGGATGCAGCGGGAGATCGGGATCAGCATGCCCGTGTACTGAGCTGGAACCACATAGAGCAGCAGCCGCGGCCACACGAGCTGTAGGGAACGAAGCAGTTGAGCGTGTCAGCATTCCTGCCTCCGCTCAGAGATGAAGAGGACTGTGTGAATTTCCCTGAGTTTTGTGTGCTTCAGAGCACGTTGGAGGAGAGACACCTGGGGTGTCGCAATGGGACAAGGAACACGTGGTGTGAAGGCGAGGAGCGGCAGCAGGGCAGAGTGTGACTTACTTTGGTCATCCCTCTCACTGAGAAATTCAGCGATCCCAGGATGCTCATGCACTGCTCTTGCAGAGCTCCTTCTTCCTGGGCCTCCTGGGCAGAAAGGACTCCGGCTGCCTGCACAACATTGTTGTTGAAACACCAGTTACTCTCAGTTCTCAGGAGCCTCTCAGGAGGCTCAGGTGTGGCCCCACTGGTGCTTCTGTGCCAGCCTTTGAGCAGCAAAGGCCTTCCCAAAGAAGATGCAGCCCACTGTCCTTACCCTTCTTCCCGTGCTGCGGCTGAACTCATGGAAGATGTGCCCCACTGCGTCCCAGGATGAGCAGCTCTGGGCATCGGTGCTGAGCAGGTCCCCGATGAAACGCAGAATGGCCTTCCTCACCTGCCAGGGGTCAATTATGGGTTTGATTTTCCAGGTCAGAAGGCAAAGGGAAGCTACATGCTCATTGGGACAGCCCTTTGGGCATGAGCAGAGACAGCGAGAGCAGAGGACAAGCCTTGGCTCTTGAGGTGAGGGCCAGGCCTTAGCACCAGGCTGTGCGCTTTCCAAGTGCAGCACAGGGATCTGCCCGCTCCACTCTGCCTGCTCTCCCCACAGGAGCCATCGCAACCGTGTGGTCAGTGCCCCAGCACGTCCCTGGTCACCTAGCCCTGCCCATGTTGGCAGCAGCATCACCATCCCAACAGTGCTTTCCTTTCCCAAACCAGCTCACCTGGATCGTGGGGTCGCTGCACACGCACTGCAAAGCCTCAGCGTCCTGGGGCAGCTTCTCCATCATCACAGGCTCTGCAAGAGATGTGCAGAAGCATGCATGGAGACACAACCCTGATGGCAAAAAGGATCCCTGGAAATAGCGACCCACGGTACTGACCATCAGAGCAAGCTAGAGCACTGAGCAGACCCAGGGCTGCCACGCATCCAGCCTCCCTCTTATCGCCCAGCTGCAACTGCAGAAACAGGACTGTTTCCTCCGGGCAGATTCGGGCTGCAGAGAGAAAATCCCGTGCTGTGTTAGCAAGAAACACATGCCCATTCCTGAGGTTGGCGAGAAAGGTTTTGGCCAGGGCACTGCCAAGAATTGCCAAAGCTCCTCTCCTTACCCTGCAGCAGGATGCAGCGGGTCAGCTCTGTGCTGTCAGCCTCGCTGTGCTGCCTGGTGTCATCAGAGAGCTGTGGGAACAAGGTCCGTTTTAGAGAATCGCATCAGCACTGAGGACGGAAAAGAAACTGTGCTGCCAGCTCTCGTCTCCCTTGGCACTCTCAGGTAGAGGACGTGCAGACAAAACCCGGCCTGCCCCACAGCATCCCTGGGGGCATACGCATGGCTCTGGAGGAGCCTCAGGCATGCAGGAGCTACAGCTGAGCACCTGTCAGAGGCTCAGAGCTTTGCAGTCCTCCTGAGACTTGGACAAGAGGGAAACTGCTGTGGGTGCAAGGATCGGCTCCCCTTACCTGGTAGAACATGGCACTGGTAATGGCCAGAAACTTGTCCTTGGGGATGACAGTCTGAACTCCCTCTAAGGCCTCCAGGAAGATAGTGAGGCTCTGTAAGAGACCAGGAGAGGAAAAAGTGCTGAAGCCACATCTAGCCACTTGGGAGCGGAGAAACTGTTTTCCAATGGTTTCTCCACTGGGGGAAGCTCCTGCACATTGTTTGGCATTCTTGTTTCTCCCCCAACTCTCAGCAGCACCCAAAGTCTCTCTGCTTTCAACCGAGCCCTGTTGGCATCGTTTGCAAGCATTTCCCACCCAGCATCCCTCTTCTCCCTCATCAGATGCAACTAAACGTGGTCTGCCTGGTCGTTAGCACAGAGCTCCTCAGGCACTCAGAGCCCCACGGTGGTGGTTGGGATGGAAGCCTCCCATCCCCAGAAGATGGGCCCCACTGACTCTTGGCTCCCTCCTGCTTCCTGTCCCCATTGCTCTTTCCTTGACAGAAGAGCTCAGGAAGCCTCAGACCTCCCTTGATCACCTGTTCCTTCTTTCTCCAAGGGTTCCCCACCTCCTCCCCGCATCCCCCCGACCCCTCGTGGCATTTGCGTGGGCCCCACATCCACGCTGAGCCCCGCACAACGTCTCACCTTGGTCACTCTGGAGATGTCTTGGACCTCCCGATACGTGCGCACGAGCTGGAGGAGCTGCTCCCAGACGTGCTCTCGATGCAGCTCCTCTTGCAGGAGGACAGCCATCATGGCAGTCACAGCCCCGAGGACGGCCTGTTTGTCCTGGAGAGGAATGGCAGAGGCCCAGCGTCAAAGACTGAAGGTCTGCCCTTCCGACAGCAGGAGATGAGCTCGCTCTGGACAGCAGGGAGATTTTCCCCACACCCTCGTCCCCAGCACTCCCTGCCACAAGGCTGTGATATGCAGCTGCTTCCTGGCACGGAGATCCAGCCCCGAGCGCAGTCTGGGGCCCTTTGCAGAGCCAGCCCACTCCCTCTCATCACCCCTCTGCTCTCAGCCCACTGGGCACAGACAGAGCTGCTGACATGGAGGTCCCTGCTGCCATCCTGGGCTGGGAGTGCAGCAGCGCTCACCTCTTCCTCCTTGCAGTCCTGCCAGTTTGTCAGCACGGAGAAGAAGAGCCGGTACAGATTCTCGTAGATTTGCTCCTTCTCCACGGCAGGCCGGGGGCATTGCTTTCCAGAGCAGAAGTGAACCTGGACTCCTTCTGACCATTGTTTCACAACTGAGAAAACAAAATGAAACAAAAAAATAAAGGAATAATTAATTTTCAAAGGAAAAACAAAGAAAACCAAACCAACAAGAGAAAAGGGAGCCTGTGAGAGTCTGCAGGGCAGGATGCAAGGGCTGTTCTGAGGCCCCCTGCTCTGGAGCCAGCACTCACCAGCACAAGCGAGGCGCAGGGTCCGGCCGCTCCTCACCTGGCCCACCACACAGCGCAGGCCAGCCAGCACCAGCCACACGAAGGGGATGCACTGTGGAGCTGCAGAGAGGAAGGAAGGAGAGGGCCGCAGTCAGAGCCCTGGCAGCACCAGAGGAGGGGGGGGAGCCCTGCATCCCCCAGGACGCAGATCACGCGCAGAGAGAAAAGACCCCTTTCCCCACTTGTCATAGATGTAGGCTGGCTGAGAGCACTCTACCGTAGATGCTGAACAGTTTGCTGAGGGTGATGAGCACGAAATCCTTGGATATCTCCCCGATGGCCTTCAGATGGCCCTGGAGCTCAGCCATCACCAAGCTGAAATGCATCCGGGCCAGAGCCACCAGGACGTTGCTGGCAGCCATCCTCACGTTGTCTCTGACACCCTGAAAAAGAGTCACTGGTGACACACCGTACAGGAGACTGCCTGAGACCCTGGGAAGGGCTGAGCCACCGCCGTCCACCAGCACAACGCCAGCACGGGCAGGCGGCTCCCTTTGCCTTTGGGTGTAACCCCTCACCTGGGTTGCCGTCAGGTCCTGGGACACCTCTGCCAGCAGCCGGTTCAGCACTCCGCACGGTGGGCGGCCGTCATCTTCCCACAGGGCGCCCTCCAGCTCGCAGTACACCTGTGCTCGATCACCCTGGGGACAGGGATCGGTCACGGTTTGCTTTGCCCTTGTTCTCGCGGAGCCGCCCACTGCCACCCATCACTATGCCCGTGTGGTGCCGCGGCCTGGCACCCACAGGACCACGGCACTGGGCCACGGCAAGGATTCGTGGTTGGACGTCCCCAGCTCACCTCATGGTCTTGCAGTAATTGTTGCAGCAAAGTCACAGCAGAGACAGGGACAGGGCTCGGCACCCTGCTTCTCTCCCTGCGACGTCTGGGCACGCAGCCCACACAGGCAAAGAGACCTGGAAGCAAAGAGCGGAGCAGCTGCCGCCGGTGTCGCTCGCAGCCAGGGCCGAGCATCCGGCCAGCTCTGGGAGGAACGCTCCTCCAGCCCCACGGCGCGGGGCTGCGTGTGGTTGGCGGGGACGGGGGAGGGAGCTTTCCCCTCGCTGGGGTGCCGGGGAAACCGCGGCGGGCAGCTGCGCTCAGCAGAGCCAGGACGGTGCTGCCGGCACGTCCTGAACTGACTCTGGAGGCACACGTGCGCTCGGGCGGCGTCACGGCGTGCAGAGAGGTGGAGGGACTCACCTCGAAGGGCTCTCAGCCGCCCCATGACAGCAGGAAATCTCCAGGTAGACGCAACGCTCTCTCTGGTTCCGCTTCCTGCGGGTCCCACAAGCGGACTGAGCCGCCGCTCCCACCGCTGCCACGAGGGCGCACGAGGTACCATTGTGACATCACAGCGCAGTGTCACCTCACAGGGAATGGCTGGGGACCAGGGAGCACGCAGGGCAGCCCTGCAGGCCCTCAAACACAGCGCATTTGTGACCTCGGCTCTGGGGTTCCGGTTCCATGCTGAACTCATCTCATGAAGTTGCAATAAAGACATGTTACTGGCTTAATAAATAGGACCTGAGCTGTTACATACTTCACGAGGGCTTAATTTTAAGATTCGGGTCTCAGAAGGAGCTTCAAATGTGAAGTTTAATGTACAGTTAAACACTCTTTGGGAAGAAGGCTACTTCTGTGGCTTAGTTCGTTGTCACACAGCGGCACACTGGCACAGGCTGGTGGCAAACAGTGGAAAGGAGGACGGCACAATGAAGAACAGCAAGTCAAAAAATTCAAAATGATTGCAGTCCCTTTAAGGACAAGAAGAGTATATTTCGCACTTCATGAGAAATGAAGGAGAAAACAGCCCTCGGTCACCAAACCCAGCAGGTTAGCAATATTGCTGCACCAGCACATTAGCACTATCCTCATGGATACCACGGTTACTGTAGAAACTTCCTGTCTCACTGTAGAAACTAAAACATACTCCTGATGATTACAGTAATTTTCTGTCCACTCTGATACCCTGAAAGAATACATGTGCATAGCTCAATTACATTTGATGCACAGAATGTAAGCAATCAACATAGTTCAATAACTTTTCTAAGAGTGAAGGCATTTTCTCTATTTTTGAAAAGAATCCCTAATTGCACACTCACTCATGCCGAATTAGTTCATCTTGTTGGAGAGTGGTTCTTACTGGAATGAAATGCATCCTGCTAAGTAAACAGCTACAACAAGATTGGCACAAAACCTCAATCAAATCTCACACTGAAGTTAGAGATACTTACATCACCAAATGCAGAGAGGTCTTCCTGAGGAGGCACACACGTATTCAACGTCAATTCATACGTCCCCAAGAGGTGTACACATAAACAGCAAGGTTTCAGAGCACAGAGCGGTCTTCCTGCAGAAGGACTCCCGTTGAAGTGTTCAAAGATATCACTCCTTGCAGCTCCAGGAGGGACGCACAGAAAACTTTCAGCCTGTATCTGGAAGGACAGCACTCATGGTGGGTGTCCTGCCTTCCATCCCCTTTCATGCAGACAAGGCAAAGTAAGGAGAACTCTTCAGATGCCATTCCTGTATCAAGACAAAAAGAAGAAACAAAAACAAGCACGAGCTCTCAAAATCTCAGACCAAAAGCTACTAACGAATGGCCAGAGCAAACAAGGCACAAATGAAACTGGCTTCACAGTATTTCCAGCAATGGCCAAAATCAGAAGCCTAAAACTGCATCTGAGAAAGAACAAGGTTGTACAATCTCTCCTAACCCTCAAAACTATACAGCCCAGGGATTCCCTGCTCCATCAAATAACTCTGGGTGGTTTTCTCATTCATGAGCCATCCAGCTGCTCTTTAAACTCACACACACATTCCATACAACGAGTTCCACAGCTGTATTTAAGTTGCATGATGAATGCTCTTCTTCAGAAGCAGCTTCCCTTTTTGCTTCCAGGTATGATCATACAAAGGGCTGAAGGCTGTATACCAGAGGGATGGAGATTCCTCAGAGGTCACGAAATATGACTGACCCTAAAGAAATCAGAAGTGTTCAAAGAAACAGCCCAGCCTCTGCTGTCTGACCATACCTACACATGATTTCCAGTCTCACTGTAAGGCAAACTGCACAAGCGGAGGCCTGCACAAGGCGTCAGCAGCAATACTAGAGGTCACCCTGGCTTTTGTGGACATCGAGGAACTGAGTGCGTTCACTACCAGGGGACAGAATAGATTCACCCCGCTGTATGACAAGGCAGCATGAACAAGAAATTTAAAGTGCAAAGAAATAACAGCATCAACATCACGAGCCCAAATTTCATCTTAGGTGGAGACGAAACTTTTGCAAAATGGCATAAAATGTAAATACTGGAAATCTAAGAGTTTGCTTTTTCACTGTAAGAGACGTTTCCTTCCTCTCCAGTATTTGCTGTGAACACTGCTACACCACTGTGCTCATCTGCCAGAATTTCTGTGAACGATTTTGTTCACGATGCCTGGTGGCAAAGCAAACACAACTACATTCAACTGTTCTCATACTGCAGGCTGTTACACTTCTAGAATTAGAAACAGAGAACCACAAGGTAGAACGAGAAACATCCAGTACATATCTCACTCAACACTTACCTCAAAGTTACTCATTGTCCCTGCTTTATCTTCAATCCTACACTTCTGACACTTGCAAATTTGCCAGCAGTTAACATAGAAAATGGCACAGAAAACAGTCACAGCTAAAACTCAGTCATTATTAGAGGAATGGCTACCAAAAAAAAAAAAAAAAAGAGAACAAAATATCTGTTGAATATAGCTAGGAAACCCTATTCAACGGTGACAAAGCACTAACAGCCCAGGGAAATGCAAGAGCAGCATACACTCCCTCCAGAAATGCTCCACACATCTGCAGGTCAGGAACCTCACACCAGGCACACTTTCCAGGTATTCCAGTAACCCTCAATGCATTTCTGCACTGAAAGAATTGCAACTGGAGCACTTGCAAATTTTCAGGGTCAGCAATAGCCTTTACAACAGCAGCTACTTTGCAGTGCTGAGATTGTCTCCCTAAGGTATCTCTCACTGAGCAAGGAACGCAAATCTTCTCTTACACACAAGAGTCTTCTTTCAGTGCTGACAAGGATTACCTCATATCCATCAAAAGGCTCCAGAGCCTGCACTCTGTGCTGCTCATCTTCTGGAACACAGCAGGTGAAACTCACTCACATCCGTGACGCTGCACTCAGTCCAGCCCTAAAACAGAAATCCCTCAAGATGATTCCTTCTGGAAGAAAAGACTCACTTCCCACAACAAAACAAAGACCCTCAATGAAGCATCTGCATGGGGGGTCTTTAAAACTGCCTAGCTGGAAAGAAGCAGCAGCTCAAAGTCTGATGAGATGCCTTGCCTAAAAATTTCTACAGATATCTAACATGAAAAGCCTCAGAGGAACCCATACGTTGCCTTATCCCACACCAGCAGACAGGCTGCTTGTTGGCCAGGGACCTTCAGATGACTAGCCACATCGCCAGAGCAGGCAGCAGCTCTGCCTTGGCCCTTTTTGCTTCAGCCCAGCTGGCCCAGCTGATGACTTCTAAAATTACCTACACTTACACCTTCTCCAGGTGTTCCAGTTCCCCATGGCTCTTAGGGCTGCAGGTACTCGCTTGTTCAAAAAACTCTTCTGCTGTGCTTCACAATCAGGCTTTGAGACAAAGAACAAAGCGCAGAGTCCAGCTGGCTGAAATGCTGTTGCATGACACGTCCAAAGGGGTCCTCTGGGTGCATCTGCTCATAGAGCAGAAAGCATGCAGGAGAGAAATGCTCTACTGCCACTGAATCAAGGCTTCTGACCTGTCGGGAGACGTACGTAAGGATAATTAAATACCTGTGTGACCACCTATTATAGGGCAGATGCAACTTAAAGCATGCTATTAAGGCATCCTGACAGATACCATACAAAAGAGAAACCTGTACTGGGGATCTACAAAAGTCTCATCCATTCATAGAGAGAGTCTGGGATGAGAAGACCCCAAAATTTTAAATACAAACAAACAAACCCACAGTACTTCAGGTTCTTCTTATTTTTCTAACCTCCCCTTTAGGTTCACAGAATAGATGAGATTGGAGAAAACTCTGGATGCCATCTGCTCCAACCTCCTACACCAGCAGAACCACCCAGAGCTGCCTACCCAGGACCATGGCCAAGTGGAGTCATAGCACGGCCTGGGTTGCAAAGGACCTCACAGATAATCTGGTTCCAACCCCTGCTGTGTGCAGGTCGCCAACCAGCAGACCAGGCTGCCCAGAGCCACATCCAGCCTGGCCTTGGATGCCTGCAGGGATGGGGCATCCACAGCCTCCTTGGGCAACCTGTTCCAGTGCCTCACCACCCTCTGCGTGAAAAACTGCCTCCTCATATCCAACCTAAACCTGAACACCCCCTGTCTCAGTGTAAAGCCATTCCCCCTTGCCCTATCACTCTCCACCCCCACAAACAGCTCTGGAAGATCTGCAAGGAGGGAGACTCCACAGCCTGTGCAGGCAAGCTGTGACAGTGCCCATCACTCACACAGTCCAGAAGCGTTTGCAGATGTTCAGACAGAAGCTCCTGTGTTCCAGCTGTGCACACTGCCTCCTGCTTTGATCAGATGGGAATCAACTGCTCCCTCATTCCTACAACGCAAGGAGCTGTTTGGAACTTGCACAGAATGCACGAGGCTTTATTTTAAGACACAAGGCTCCCACGACTTACAGTGAAGCCTCTGCTTCTCATTTCACAGCCCAGCTAACAAAGGACAGCTCACCTGACCTGCTGTTTGCCATGGAGGTGAGCACCACCTCTGCTATGGAAAGGGTGGGGACTTCACTGTCCAGTCCTGCTTCACCTACAGCTACGCTCAGCTTTGGCAGCTCTGATAAATCCACTCCCAGCCATCTGTGATCCTTTCCACAAAAGGCGGTGGTGACTCCTGTGGGACAAAAACAACACAACTCACCGCAGTGGCTGTGCAGGACTGAGACCAAAGCCAGGAAATCAGTACCACCAGCAGTCATTCACAAGACTTCTCCCCCCCAAAATGCTTTCCCCTCTCCCCCATCCTTTCGCCCCCCATCCTTCCCCTCCCCCATCTTTCCCCCCTATTCTTCCCCCCCCCATCCTTCCCTCCCCTCCCATTCTTCCCTTCCCCCTCCCTTCCCACTTCCTTCCCCCTTCCTTCCCCTTTGTTCCCCCTCCCTACCTCCCCCCGGGAAAAGGACAAACAGCCGCAGGGCTCGGAACGGTTTGCCGCGAGCCGGCCGGCCCCGGGCCGCGTGCGCTCCGGGAGAGGGGGAAGGGCAGAGAGCGAGCAGATAGTTGGAACCGAGAGAAAACACGGCGGCGGCGAGCCGAGGAGGAACGGCGATTCGCCGCACGAAGCCGATCCGGCAAAGCGAGAGACGCGAGAGCGTCCGGAATGCCGGTCAAAGCACGGCAGTGCGAGGGAAAGCGCGTGCTTTGCTCCGCGGCGAGCTGAGACGGCTGAGCCGGGCCGGAGGGAGAGAGGCAGCCGCTCGGGTCCTGTGCGGAGCTGCACCCCGCTGCCTCTGCCCGCCAGCTCCTCCGGGGGGGCCGCCCCTTCCCCTTCCCCATCCCCCGCCGTCCCCCCCTCTTCCTCTCTTCCTCTCCCTCTCCCCCACGCCGCTCCCCACTCCGTCCCCCCCACCTCCCCCCGCCCTGTCTAAGAAATGTCACACCAAAAAATAATTACTGTCATACTTCAGCTTTTCCAGCCTGCTCTCCTCGGTCCAGTTTTTATTTTAAACTACGTGTCTGCACTTGATGCACTGTTTGCGCACACAGAATTGCTCTCCGGCTCTCATTCTTGCACCTGCCACAGCTGTTTGTATGACTGCTGTAAAAATGTGACAACGTGTTTAGAGCAACTGGAATTCCTGCAAAGAAAGGAAAAAACAGATGTAATGGGAACCGTGCTGTTGCATTATTGGCTGTGGCTGTGTCTGTTCTGTGAAACAACTGTGCTATCTCAGGCACAAATGCAGGCAAAACACAGGAAAAATGTATTTCTGCAGAGTTTAATGTCACTACAGAAAAAGGCAGTAGGTGACATCTGAAAGTGGTTCATTTGTTCACATTTCACTCTTTCACTAATATCACAAAATCCAGTGCTTTGTTTTTCAGCTGCCGACTGCTTAACCCTGCCAAACACAGAAATGCTGTATCTATTGATCTTTAATATAAAAGCTGGCTGGCAGTTATCCTGGTCAGCTTTTATCATTTTCACATAGACTTCATGGGTTTCCTCATCGTTGCAGGTTAATCGTAGACCTTGCCAGCAATCTGTCAGTGGCCATATGTTCAGTTTTTGTGATCATAGCTAATGATGAATGCCCATGATATCAGAGGTGACTGTTGGTGGTACGGCAGCAGAGGCTGAACCTTCCTACAAATATTCCATTACGTTTTGTTGTCGTGCCAGCAGATGGCAGCAGAGCTGCAGTTTCCATCGAAATGAATAGCAGGCATTACTTTTGGAGCAACCTACATCTGAGTGTCTAAGTATCCGTATGCATTTGTGTACAGCAATACAGAGAAATGCATGGAAAAATGCAGGGAGCATTGCCTTTGCCAACCACTGAACAAAAGACTGCAGTGTTTTTCTCAGTAATGTCCCAGACGTTTCAAATGGGAGAGAAGGAATCTTTTTTTTTTTTTTTTTTTTTTTTTGACATGACATTTTTTTCATTCACATTCAGCATTTTGGTCACTTACCTACTTATCTGTTGGTAAAACGTGTGAGTGTTTCAGAAACATGTCTAATGACAGAACTAGCTATGCCAAGGGTGAAGACACAGCTAGAAAGCCCATTTCTTCTTCCATTGGTTTTGTGCTTGTTATGATATATCCTTCGTGAGACAAGTGCTCACAGCAGAGTTCTGGGAGTGTCTGTTTCTTCATTTTCTCTCCGTTTCCTCGTACCCAGAGCAGCTGTTTTCTCAAATCAGTGCATTTGGACTACCTGTTGTCTTCCATCTGACTACTATACACTGAACAATCAAGACTTAACCAAGAGGAAATCAGCTTCTCCATGCTCGTGCATGACCTGAGATTTGAGCTGTCCTTTTCAAGACATTCACAGATGTCACTTACAGTCAGGATTCTGGTGCAGACCTGCTGAAACAGCAAAGCAAGGTGTGCTTAAATGCCTGCTTATCAATGCCTCTAATGGAATGCATTCCTGTATTTAAATATGCACAAAAATATTCGTGGATTTTTAATTGTTTGTATGTACTCATGTCTATTTCATAGATTTATAATATAAGTTATATATAATTTATGTAATTAAATGTAATTTATATAATTATATAATTAATGTATTTGTAATATATGCATACATGCATTAATTCTCTCCTTCTTCTACTGACCAGGGATAACTGCATACTGGAAAATACTCACAGGTCTGCCAGCAGACTGCTGCTCACAAGGTCACATCCAACCCCGCAGTTCAGGTGGACAATGCAGTTGTGACAGCAGCAGTAGAGGAGCTGCTAAGGTGGAAACTCGACCAGCAGTCACAGTTCAGCTTAGATCCATCTCTAGAAGAGAGACACCAGTGATACTATCAACACAGAGCTGAATGCATGGCAGTCACTGCAATGGTCTGTGATGGCAGCTGAGCTCCAGGTGTGAAAGGTTTATCTATTCATTTCTTAATTAATTATTATGTGAATATTATTCACAGGCTTTGAATTGCAGATTTTGGTTTCAGCTGTTCAGAAGGTAAATGCTCCCAAACACTGAACCTACAAGCACAAACTGTGAGATGGCTTTGATCCCTCCTATGGGCTCTCTGTACATGGAAACAAACAAACAAAGGGCCCTGTAGGTAAACACAAACCTGCTTTTAGCACCATCCATCCCTGTGCCGAGTATCAGAGGGGATCTGCTCTGTGTCCCACACGCAGAAAGGCATCTCTTGTAGGCATCTGGAGAACTAGATGCTCCAGGACATCCATCCATTCCTTCTTTCTGCAGTTCTTTTGGCTTAAAAATGGTCTTTTAACACAACAGCTGGGTAACTTGTGTTGCTATTTCATTCATTTTGTCCTTCCTTTTGCTCTCCTTTTCGTGCTGGGTCAAAGTAAATTTCACTAATTAGCCTGAATGTGTATCTGTGTCAAACGGAGGTAGAACAGAGATCAGGAGAAGGAAGAGATGCAGAAGATGGCTGAATTCCCAGCAGAATTAACTTTCTGTTTCTAATGATCAGTGGGAAATTAGCTGGTAACACATCTGAGGAGCTGCCAATCTAGGTTTGTCCAGCTGGCTTAGCACAGGTGATACCAGCAGGCAAGCAATGAAATGAAAATACTCAGCATGAAGAACCTTTTGCAAAGAGTTGCCAGAGCATTTCAGATCAGTACAGACTGTTGGGAAGTTTCTATCAGTGCTGTGCTATTTCATCAAGGATTAATGTAAGTATGCTGCCATCATTGCCCTCCATTGACTGAAGGTGCCTCCACACATTCTGGTTGCTGGCAGACACTCAAAGATGTGGAAGGTTTGATAGGTAAAAGAGCAGCTCCCTCCTTTTCCGTGACAGTTCTTTGTTGTTCCTTAAACATTCGTATGCAATGTGTTATACTTTTAGGTCAGTCCAGAGAAAGTCAAGAGGGTTTTTTTCATTTTTCAGATTGTAGAGATTGTTGGTTGTTTTTTTGGTTTTTTGTTCGTTTGTTTGTTTGTTTCCATAACTAAACCTCTTGAAATACAAATAGTTTGAAAACCATTCTTCCTAGAATACATCTTCCAGGTGACAGGAATAACATTTCTTATTTAACCTGGAGCTAGAAAGGATGCATAAGGGAACTGGCAGCTCTACACTTTCTTATTTAAAAAAAAACATATATAGAGCTGAAAGGAATCATGTAGTACGTAATGCAGCTATCAGTATATCTGGGTGCTTTTTTTTTTGTTTTTATTTTGGTCATTTATTGATCTTTCTTCTATTTCAGATTAATCAAGCAACCACCAGCTTTGCAGAATTATGCCTACTCCGCAAGCCAGAAATGCTTCAAACCCATCAGAAGACATCTGTAAATACCTTGGCACAGCCTTTCTCCAGATCATAACTCATGATTCCAGCTGACAACGTGCTGCTTTCTAACAGACGTTTTGCAGGAAGTGTTCTTTCCTTTGTCATTTGGCACAAACCTTTTCCTGCAGTTTCTGACCTCTTATCATAAGAAAAAGTCAAACTCATAAAGCATCTCAGTATTAAAACCTTCATCATGTCCACCAAATACGCTCAAAGTCTCGGCTCACAACATGAAATCGTGATTTTTTAAAAAACAGTTTCTTTGTTTGTTTGTTTTCCATTTGTATTTGCAAATCTCACAAGTCTTGTCGATGCAGATTGTCTTGCACAGCGAACTTGGCTGGCTAGTCCTGAATCTGCGCTCATCTGGCTGTGGAGTGATTTGTTTAACAAAACAGATACTCTAGCCAATAACAGAAGCTCAAAATTCAAGTAGATACCAGTAAGCTCTGCTGATAATCCTGCTGAGGCAAAGTTACCAGCAAAATATGCAGTCCAGTGCTTTGCACATTAAGCACAGGCCTCAAATGCACCGCTTGTATGGCCAGTAAAACACCACCAACTATGAGGCCAGTGATTACCTGAGCAGTTCACAAAAGGGGGTTGTCATTGTGATGGACTGCCTTGAAGTTGAAGACAAGAACAAAGCTGGATCTATGTATCTCAGTCAGGTATGCAGAAACGCCTGTTGCAAAAGTGTGATTTCAATGCAGGGTGGGAATGGGCTCTACAGATTGGAACTGTGTTTGAAATGTTAAACCTACTGCGTGCCCACTGAGTTGGCTGAGTTCCTCTCCAGTGTTGTTTCCAAGCCACGGTCCAAACCAAGGGAGCCTGCAGCACTGGAAAATGAGTTACACATTTGAAGCATTTGAGGCCATTTGAAGCATCTCTTCAAGCCCTTCCTGGTCTGCCCAGAACAGAAGGCCACAATCAGTGTTAATTCTTTTTCAGGCAGCATGGGATTTCTATCTTTGGTATGCAGCAAAGCCACCTGACTTTGGTTTTTAATGCATCCAGAAATGGCATCCTCTTACCGAACCTGTCAAAATTATTAGCAGTACTTCATCTTAATAAGGATTCCCTAATCTTTCAGAGTCTCTGCTTAACAAAATTATATATAAAACAAACAAACAAAAAACCAAACATATTTGTTAAATAGACTCTTTTCTACATTTTTTTTTTCTTTAAATCTCTCCTATGGTTTAAAATCTATCCCTTAAACCTTCCTTATGATTTTCACTTGCATAATCCCAAAGGCTGATGTCAACCTGTTTGCAGCCTCGACCCTGCATGGAGATGATCTCTACTCATAAGGGTCACTGGGAATCACAGCAGATGCTCTGGGAGGTGTTTGTGTGTCCCCACTGACTTCCATCACTCCTTTAAAGTAATGAAGAGGTAAGAAGGATAAGAGTGAGCAGCCATGCAACAAATAAAACTGAAAAAGACAAAAGAACCCCAGAAGCTCTGTTGGCCCCTTGCATCAGAGCCAGAAAGAGTCTGGAAGACAGTGAACTGTTACAATACACGAGTAAGAGAAATAAAACAGCCCAGAAAAGTAGATTCTTTTGGCTATTCAGATTTATATTCTTTCCCCGTATTTCTTCTTTTAACACTAAAAATTTCCATAAATAAGCACAAATATTATCTTAGGCAAAACAATGCTGGAGATTAAAACAATGAATGACTAAGCTTGAGCAAATGGGAAAGAAAACAACTGCAGTGATTTCTGTCAGGCCATGAAAAAGGTCCCATACGCACTTCTGCCATGCAGCTTTTGTTGCAGCTTGGCAATGTTCTAGCTCTAACATTAACAGCTCCCTCGTAGATCTAACAGCAGATGGGTGTGAAGCTGTGAACTACTTACTGAGCTGCTCTTGAGGTTATGCCAAGAGAGATACCTGCAGGCACACGTTCATTCTGCAGGCCAGTGCTGTAAGGTCACAGGAAGAACGAGGTCAGCAGTGACTTGTCTGATGTTTCTGGGGTGTGCATTGGCTCGACTGGCTGCCCACAGTCCCTGAGCTGCAAACAGAGGAGGTGGGGATAATAATTCATAACAGGTCAGTTATTCATTGAGTTTTTGCATCTCCTTATGTTTGCAAACGGTCCATGAACAGACCCTGATTTTCCTGAATGCATTAGTTACTCAGAGTTATTGCTGACGCAGGAAACAAAGCAGAGAAATGCTGGCTGGGGTCACCTTTCTCTGAGGCTGAGCAGGACTGCCATCAGCTAGGCACTGAACGTGAGGGCTGGTGAAAGAAAGGGAGCATAAGGCCCAAATGCAGGAAGCTGAGAGACAGAGAGAGCCATCGTTAGAAGGTCTGCAGCCTTCTGACCTGAGATGTTATTAGCTACGTGCCACAGCTTGATCTTTGGCAACAGTCGCTCTGCAGAGATGATGTCTGCTTTGTTTCAGTCTTCTTGGCTGTTTTTTCCAGCATCTGGCTGCTGCCTTTGCTCCTCTTGCCTCCCCTTTTGATCTCATTCTCTTGCCACATCTTTTCAACTATCACAGTAAGTTCTGGCTACAAAAAAATCTGACACACAGCTCCTTCTCAGACATTGGATGGGTAATGTGAAGGTGAAAACACATTCATAATTTGAGCTGTTAAACCATTCTGATTCCCCCTTTCCATCCACAGCATACACTTTTTCCCACACTGCTGTTTCTATCCAGCACTGTGCATCTGTACAGTGGTGCAGAGGTTGGTGGCCCTGCCTGTGGCAGGGGGTTGGAGATTCGTGATCCTTGAGGTCCCTTCCAACCCGGGCCATTCTGTGTGTGTGTGTGTGACTGGCTGAACACCAATTGTTGTAGCTCAGCAGGTATATTGCTGATTATTGAACGTCTGACATCTGCTTATCAACACTTGGCCACTATTTCTGGACAGCTGCTCATCCCTGAATAGAGATAAGTTTGGAAGGAGGATGGAGAGGAGTCTCTTGATGCCTGCCTGTTGCATCCCAACCTGCCCACAGAGTGAGTCAATTCGGCCTTGTGTGGAGGCCCTGGCTTCTTTGGAGTCTGTTTTTCTTTTGCTGAGCTTCTCTTATCCAAACAGAATGGCTTTACAACATGCTTTCTGGTCCTTAATGCTATACCCATACTATTTGTAACTACTACAGTTCTGTAAGTGAGAATTAATCACATGATTGAACAACTGTATTTCTAAAATATGTTATGAAATAACTTATTTTTACTAATAAAGCACTTCTACTTTTTCAAACTGTTTCTAAGGGCAAATTACAAAACACATTGTGCTGTACTGCTTCAGACCAATCCCACCTTTTGATATCCAGTGCAGAAACAACATTCCATCCTACAGCATTAGCTAGTTCAGAGGTACCAGGCGTGTATCTGGATGTGGCTGTTGTGCATAACTTCCTGGACACCCAGCAGCAGCCAGGTGAAAGGAAAGTTGGGTTCCAGAGCACTGCAGGAAACGTGGTGTTCTGTTGCTGCACACATGCAGAAAAGGACACACACACAACAAAGCACTGTTCCTTCCCCCATGGCATGGCATGGAGTGCCTTCTCATGCCCTTTCCTGCTCCTTCCATGGCACGGTGCACATCTGTGGCATTTGGTCCTCCAGGGAGGAGCAGGCAAGCAGGACACCGCAGAAAGAGCATCTCTGTGCTCTAAGCTGTCAGTGCCATTCCAGGGTTAACAGGAATAGGGCATGTCAATGCCTCACTCACTAGAGGAGAGGGGAGAGATTTTAAAAGGGAAATGAAATCTTCAATGGAAGATCCGATTGGATTAGCAGAGCAGTGTGATCAATTCTTGGGGCCAGGTGTTTACTCATGGGAGGAGATGATGCCCATCCTGAGTGTGTTGTTTAACAGGGAGGAACGAGGAATGATTCGACAAGCTGCCATGCAGGAATGGCAGAAAATGCATCCTCCGGGTCCCGAGGCTGTCCCTGCTGGAGTGTTACAGCATTAGCAGGCTTGGGACGGGGGCTGAGGGATCAGAAATGACAGCTCCACTCTGTGGGACCACAGAATTAAAATGGAAAGATAAAGGGGAAGGAAATCGGGGTGGACTCACAATTTTCCCTTACAAATAACTGTCCGAGGAGGGAGTGAAGCTGTGAAACAGCAACAATATCCCATAGCCTTAGAAGGGAGAGTGGGTCTAAAAGCTGTAACACAGACCCTGGTTCAGGATGGTCTTCTGGAACCTTGTCTGTGGCCTTATAACACCCCAATCCTGTCGGCACGGAAGGCAGACGGCACGTATCGGCTGGTGCAAGGTGTAAGAAAATGACTGAACCAGTTCTCAAAAGACAGCCTGTGGTTCCTAACCCCTGTACCCTAATGAGTCAGATCCCACACGAACATCAGTGGTTTGGTGTGAGAGACCTCAAAGATGCTTTCCGGACAGCCTCTGGACTCAGGGAGAAATGGCTGCGTTTGTATGAGGACACATTGTAATCTTACCGTGATTCGTGATGATACTGTAGGTACTGGAACTCGTGCTAATCCTTGTCTTTGCAACATGTGAATCAAGACACTGGTGCTGCTGTCATGAAGAAAGCTCCCTTCCAACCACTCAGCAAGCATTGGGATGAGACAGCTTCCTGCTGGGGAGCCCTCCGACATCACTGCTGCCTCCTCCAGAACCATACCTGCAGATGCTTCAGAGCTCATCAGCATGGACTTCCTTCCTCCCGTCAGCAGCTGCTCCTGCACTGACCTTCATTCCTACTGGGATACCATCTGCTTCCAGCAGGAGCTGACCTGCGAGACAGAGAAAGGAAACGTGGGATGAGCACAAATGCAGAAGCACAAGGCTGTGTCACCACCACGTCTTGCAGCCTTGGGAAGTCAGCTGCAACGACAGCCTTGGTCAGAATTAAAACGGGCACCGTAAATTAAGTGTGACCTCTGAAGTTGTTGCCATGATCAGAAATAGACGCTGAAATCACTCACACAACTGTAGGTGGTTACCTCCAAATTCTTTTGCTTTGGAGAAAAGATGGACTGGGAATTGAAAGACACGAGAAAAATGACATCTGTTTGACCTGAACAGACTTGAAAGCTGGGCCTGGGTGAACCTGATGAGGTTCAACACAGCAAAGTGCAAGGTTTGGCATTTGGGCCGGAGGAATCCCAGGCATCTTTTGTCATCATGGTGGTTTTCAGTGGACCCAAACAATGAGACATCAGGTCGCCGTGTGGGCTCCTGGGTGACACTGCCATTTCCAAGCATTGCAGCCTAGGGGCAAATAAAGTAAAATAGTTCAAAAAGATCTCACACTGATTGCGTATTTTACTGTTCTTTTACACAAAACAGAAGGGGAGGACAGCAGATGATGCAGCTGCATCAACACCCAGGGTGCTAAAGGAATGGAAAGACAGAAACATCAAATATCAATACATTATTCCAATGCATTTTTCAATATATTTTTTTTATCATTTAAAATAAGCAGTTGGCACTCTTAAAGGAAAATCCTTGGCCTCCATTTCTTACGGTGTGGCAATCTGGCACGGACTCAGATGTGAATGATCCAAACAGTTTATTCCAGATTTTAACACCCCTCATATGCATTCACAAGTTTTCTCCCTTAACTTCCCCTTTACAGCCGTTAGATGCCAGCAAAACATTCCACAAACACTCCTGAACTCTGTGCACACAGGCACCCATCCAACCAGAGCCATCAGTCATTCCCAGCCCTGCGCTCTTCCTCCAGTCATGGTCAGCATCACACGGCCGTCACGCAGCTTACTTGACTCAGTTTTTCTCTTCTTTCTGGAGGTGTCCTTGCTTCTCAGCCTTACCTTCTCGTGATGTTTATCTCGCTCTGCAGCTCCTGCTCTGAATAGGCTTTCTTGTATGACAGGCACAAAATGCAGCCACAGCCCCTGCCACCAAGGTCAGCTCTTCAGCACACATTACCTGAGGAGCACTTGGCAACTCATGCAAACTGAGCAGTGCAAGGAGGATTGTTTCACTTCTTCTTCTCCTGGCTCAGAAATTAATTTTCCTACCTAGAAAATAGAAAAAAAAAAGAAAAAAAAAATCCTGACATAAAGCAGACACGATTGTTACTACGGAATTCTGGAAGGCAAGGGATTTGCCCTCTGTGAAAAGAAGTTGACTGCAAAGAACTAAGAAGAGCCATGACCAGGTTGAAAACTTGTGGGTAAAATTAGGAACTGCAGCAATGCAGGGCTTCTGGAGGTGAGGGTCTGCTACAGGTCGCCTGGTCAGGGAGCCTGTTGGTGGGAGCTGCTTACTGCAGCCAGCAGAAGCATCGCACTCACTGACTCTCATCCTGATGGGGGATTCCAGTCAGTCTGGGAAATCAGCATGGCTGGCTGCAAGCAATCTGAGAGACTCCTGGAGTGCAGTGAGAATGACTTTGTGGTGCAGGCATTGGCACAGCAAGCAGAAGGGAAGCATTGCTGGACATGGTGCACACCAGGGGTTACGACAGGAGGCGGTCAGGGCTGCAGTGACCATGCCCTCCTTGAGTTTGTGATCTCAAGGAATGCGGGCCTGGCAGGAAGCAAAGTCAGGAGCCTGAACTTCAGGAGAGCCAGCTGCAGGCTGTTCAAGGCATTCTTGGACGAGATCCTCTGGACAACTGTTTGTAGGGGCAAAGGGATGGAAAAGAGCTGGTCACTTTTTCAGGAAAAAACTTGCTCAGAGCTGAAGAGCTCTCCATGCCTACCACATGAAGTCAAGCAGAGGATGCAGGAAAGCTGTTTGCTTTTTGCTGGGAGGGTGGGAAGGAGCTTTGGGTTAGAGGCACGTCCTGTGCCAGGGCATCCTGATGGCACGCGTGGGATCAGCAGGTCTGTCAGAGAAGCGGTGAGGTTGCACGCCGAGCTGCAGGAGAGGAAGGGGAGGAGGTGCCAGCACGGCTCTGCACGATGCTCTGAGACTCTGGGCAGCTTGATCATGGCTCAGCAGTGGGATCAGACGAGGAGAAGGGGAGAAGGAAATCAAGGATGGGAGGGAGCCATCAAACACAGTCGGCGAGTGTCTGTGCAGTCTTGCAGACAAGAGATTCCCAGTTTTTTTCTGCTTTTGTAGCATTTGTGTGCCACAGGGTGAGCAAAAGGTTCTGCTGCTTGATTCTTCTGCAAGAGCCGCCTAAAAGGGAAATGGCCACTGAGCTGCAGACCAAGCAGTACTGCCTGACGTTGGCCAGGCTGAGCTTCTCCTGCCGCAGTGTGATGATGACAGGTCTGGAGGTGATCTGCACAACCAGCTCGTAGATAGGAGCCAGGAAAGGACATGGTGGGAGGAGAGAGGTGTTAAGCAACAGCCAAAGCATCAAAATGCATCAAAAAACCCTGAAAAACATCACAAAGCCACAGCCAGGAAGCTTGGGATTATCATGAGCAGCATCCAGGATGCGAGAGATTATTTGCTACCATACCAAGTGGTAGCAGAGCTCTCCCTGCAGACATCCCAAAGCCAGACAAAATGCGAACAACCCCAGAGCTGTGCTGCACACTCCACAGCCACAGCGTTGCAAGCTGAGTGTTGCATTCATCCCAATCTGTGTGAATGAAGACTCAGAAGGCAGTCAAGGCGTTGATTGAGCACGAGTGTGCTTTTATTATTATATAAAAGACAGGTGGTTGTGAGAGGACCATGGTGAAGATGGGACTCATCCTCTCTTGTCATGGAGAGAGTGGCTCAGAGCTCTCAGTGCTGCTGTCCGGTGCCTGGGACTGGAGGCCTGATTGAAAGTCCCCCTGCAAGAGGCTCTGCTCCTCCTCACTGACGCTGACCTGCTCCTGCATGGAGGTGCAGCTTTCGGGGCACTCACACTGTGCTTGGCATGGGCTGCACTGCAGGGACTCTTGGTTACAATCCAGACTGGTGACGGTGGTGTCTGGGAGGCTCAGGTCAGCATCTTCAGCAGAGCCAGGTGTAATGAGAGCATGAACTTCAATGAGCTCCTTCTCTCCATTAATGTTGTCAGATGGAAGGCTGCTGTTGGAATTGCAGCGATTCGTGCTCCCTATGAGCTCTGCACTGATGGAAGCACACAGAGCATCGTTGCTACTTGCCCTAGATCTTCTGGATTGGCAAGGGCTGGATTCACCTAGAAAGGATACACAGGGATTAGTGTCAAACTTTCACAAGCTGAATTACGACAGTGGTTCTTGATCAGAGGTGTACTGAAGATGTTAGGCAGGGGCTGGAATGCTAGAAGGAGATACAAGTGCACTGCAAGCTTGAATTCTGTGTTCCTGAAAAGCAGGGATTTGGAAGCTGCATTTGCACCCTTACCTGCCAGGACTACCACTGCTGTTTCTGAGGGCTGCCTGGCATTGCGCTGCAGTTGGCGTTTGCTCCCAGAGGATGGCTTTCTGAGGCTGAAGCAGCAACACCAACTGCCAGCTGGTGATTCCTCATTCTTGCTGGGTGGATTTTGTCTAGAGAGAGAAAACAGCGAATGCTGTGAGTCGTGCGTGGTGCAGGGTGAGGGAAGAGCTGCACTGAGCTCTTGGCAGCAGTTGCTTGTTCCTAGCACTGCCTGGTTTCTGCAGAAGCACAACTTAGAAACTCGCTCTGTTTCCAACAGTTGAGCATGGCTCCGTTCTACAGCTCAGCCCTGAAGTCTTGCTGGCTAAATTCCCCTCCACTCTGTCAAGCAAGATGCAGAGCATGGGAGCAAAGGCTGCACAGCTGTACAGCACAGCATCTGAGGGATGGCTTTGATTGAGCTGGCAGGCGTAACTGCTTTCTGAGGAACCGTGCAGCCGTAAAGGAAGCTCAGAAGCATCTCTGACTCTTACATTAGCAGCTGATCGGCCTCATCTCATGCCATGGTTAATTTCTAGTGCCAGCAAGTCTGACCAACAGCTCTGCTTAGAGGAGAACTGGAATTGGTTTCAGGCACGTGGCCCTGAAATCTGGAAAACCCCACCATTAGCGTAACCTAGTTTCAGCAAGTTTGGGCACTAGAAATAATAGAAAACAACAAACAAACAAACACAAAACCCACTCAAACAATGATGCTAGGTGCTGGAAAAGAAAGTCCTCTTTACCTGTCAGATGGAAAGTCGATGACTGTGTGGAAGTTGCCCTGCCCAGCTGCAGGGCTTTCTTCCACTTCAATGTCCCTGCTGCTCTCTGTCACAACAGGAGAGCTGCTGTGGCCTCGCCTCTGTGCCTGTGCCTCCTCCAGGCTGAGCAGCTTTGCGGCAGCAGAAGAGACCCCCACAGACTTGGGCCCTGGGAGAGAACTGTGCCCTGTAAGGGAAAACCACAGGTCAGAGCGAGGATCAGAAAGCAGCAGCACAGCCACCACAGTTCTGGGGGAGGTGCTGTATTTTTCTCAGGCTTGCTTATCCGAGCCACTGGAAGAAGAGGAGCTCAAAATAACCATGTGGGCAGAGGTGTGTTTATGGCAAAGGACACGGTCATCATGAAGAGCAGCTCACTGTATCAAAACAGGCACAGAAAAACCCAAGAAAATGGGGGCAGGGAACTGAGGAAGCTTCGCTGCCACACTTGCATCAAGCTTTTCCTGCATGCTAACCATAATAATGACCGTTTTCTCCTTGTGAAGTTTGGGCTTGGACATTCTCAGCATCCAGCAACAGGATGCCATATTCTAATGGAAGCCCAGAGGTCCGCTGTCCCCTTGATGGTAAAAGAGTATCTCAGAGGTCTTGGAGAAGGCCTGCATTTGATCAAGGTGTCAGGTCAAGATAAAGCTAATGGAGGAAGACACTCACCTGCTCCATCTGCGATGTCTGATGTGGATTTGGAGCAGAAGAGGACGTCTGTGTGGTTGATGATGAATTCCACAACATCCGACTGCGTCTGCAGCTCCATGCAGGCAGCTCTTCCGCTGGCGCAGGCAGACTCGTTCTGCTGTGATCTGTAGAAAAGGCAGATTTTAGAAGTCATTTCTCCAAGACTGTTTCCCCGAGTCTGAATTGTTGCAGCCGAAGCTGTTTACCTTAAGAGGTTAGGAGCCCACACAATGGCTAGGTTCTTGGCATGCATGTTTGTGACTGTGGAGCTCCCAGCCAGACACGCCAAGTGTCTCATGAGGTACTCCAGTGTCCTGGAAGACAAGAGAGGCAAATGTTCAGCACCAACGAGCATGCCGTGCTGCAATTCAGAAAGCAAACCTCCATTCATGCTAGTTCTTGTTATTGCTACTGTCACCGAAGATGAAGTAGATCCAACTTGACTGAGTGCCACGCTGCAGCACCAAGCCCCAGCACAGCACAGCCGCAGCCATCAGCTGCACCAAGCGTGCCCCCGTGCCCAGGAACTGACCCCATAAAGTAACCCCATGGAGCCTTCAACCCTTCAGCATACACAGGCATCACGTTGCCAGCGTGAGACAAAGCCTGGAATCTAATCATTGCCTTCTGCCATGCAGCAGGGCTGAGCTCAAGAGGCTGAGGGCAGCACTGACCTGTAGTGAGGAGCGGGCAGCTGCTGGATGACGTCCTGCATTCTGACCAGCCGCTCCTCCTCTGTAGCGGCACCAACAGCATCCTGGAGTAGTGCAGAAAGGGAGCGAGACACAAATCAGGCTAGGAAACCACTGCGAGTAAACCTCGTGGGGCTGACAGCAAAAGGGCCTCAGAGCTGGGGCACTGCTGCAGCCATCTCCCAAGAGGCCCAGGGAAGAGGGAAATGAAAGACGTTGCCTTGTGCTTACCGAGAACTTGCCGTACAGCTGGTGGGTGAGCAGAGGGTTCGGGAGCTCCCTGAAGTACATCTTGCAGAGGGAGCTCACGCTGTGAATGTCACGCACGGTGAGCTCAGGAATCTGCTCAGACTCAAATTCCTGCCTGGAGAGAAGGACGCCAAACCGGGTGAGCAAGAGGAAGGCAAGGCCAAAGCCACACCAGATGCACTCAGGCTGTGTCAGTCGCAGCACTCTTACCGCAGTCTCTGGATGTTGGACGCGACGCCGGACAGGCGGTATATCCCCTGCACCACGCCGTGCTGCTCAAGGAACTCAGCGCAGCTCTGGAGGACCTGGGGGACTGAAGAACACGTGCCAGCAGTCAGTTGAGCTCCCTATTCAAGTCCTCTTTCAGGCTGTGCTCTCGTCACATCCCATCCACTAAGCCCATCCAGGCTTGGCTGAAGCAAATACAAATGTGCTTGTCTCTTGGGAGCATCCGCCTCACTTTATCCTTCAGCCATCAACTCCCATTACTCCTGTCTCCACTGCTATCAGCCTGCCCCCTGTTACTTATGATCTCCCTTCATCTTGTTCAGATGCCCAAGAGAGGAAGATCTCAGGAATGGGCTGTTCCTTACCATCACGACCAGAGTGGAGAAGATGCTCTCCCAGGTCACAGCCAAACACCCTTTCCTTCTCCACCTCCCGCTCGGCCGGTTTCTTTGGGCGGGCCTTCACCAAGGAACGAAGGAAGGTGAGGATCTTGCTGCGTTTCTTGGGCTCTGCACAACAACAGGAAGAAACCAGGTCATTTCAGGTTTGGCTCAGTTGGACGAGGCCGAGCACAGCACATTCTACAGAGCACGTCAAAACGGGAAGAACATTACCAACAAGTACATACAAAACCGGATTTTCCCCATGCCTGGAGGAGCCCAAGGCCAGGTTGGATGGGGCCCTGGGCAGCCTGGTTGAATCTGACATTAAATGTGGGGGCTGGCAGCACAGCCTGATGCAGGGAAGTGGAAGCTTGATGATCCTTGAGGACCATTCCATCCCAAGCCAGTCTATGAAGATTCAGTAGTTTCCCCAAGTCCTATCATAAACACAGGAGGATTGGGCCAAATCTCTGCATTCCTATGGAGCTTAATGCACTCCTCTTGCTTAGCTTTCTCAACTTGGGGATTAATGATCCTCTTGAAAAGCCATGTTCTGATCAAGTGTTTCACTTGCACAGCCAAACCTCTATCTGTCCACCAGGGACACTGGCTGTTCTCAGCCCTGTACTGACTTGCAGGAGAGCTGCCTTTGCAATCTCTCATTCTCACTGCCTGCAAAACAACCACCATATGCCCCGTGGTATGCATGAAGGATCATCAACACAGAGGACAACATGGGATGGATAAAGGAGGTAGTAAACATGGAACACACCCCAAAAAAGACTCTATTTTGCTTCCCCGCACCATCAAATGTAACATCCGTACCTGGCTTTGGCACTGAGTTGATGAGTGCCTCAGGAATGTTCTTATTAATGAGTTCCACACACTCCCCTGGGAAAAAACCAACCTGTAACAAGAAGAAAAGAGAGGCCTACTATTGCATGCTGCATTTCTCAGATCTGAACTGTTAAACCAAAGGCCACGTAACATTTCCCTCGGAACGTGCTTGCCTGATGATCTGTAAGACCATCCAGCAGAAAATGGCCATAGTTAACAGCATAAAGGTAATAATTTTTCAACATTTGCAGCCAAAGGCAAGGTCCTCTGACACCGACACAGGGAAACTGTTTACGTCCATTACCCATCCTGTGCAGGCAGAGCAGCTCTAAGCTGAGATTCCTGCCTTTACTGAAGTTGCACTCTCCGGTCTGAAGCTTGTGCCTACCTGGAAGCCGTGCTTGCCTCTCCACCAGGGGGTCAGCTCCTTTGGTGGCATGTCGATGACACAGACGATGTCTCCCACCTGCAAGAGATTGCAACGTCAATCCCAGCTTCAGCACGGCTGGGAGGAAAGCACAGCTCAAATGACTGCATTCTTCTGCACTGCCAAAGATCGCCGAGCTTGAGAGCAATTGCACCAGTGCAGCTCTGAAGGCATTTGCCATTGTAAAACTGAACAACAAGGAACGCCTTGAACTGCTTACCTCAAAGGAGAGTTCATCCGCTGCCTGGGCAACGTATCTCTTAATGACATGGGCAGCAGCAATAGCTGGGATATTCACAGGTGACACGTCATTGTCCAGCAGGGGCTTCCCCTTGTTCTCAGTCTGAAACAGAGAGCACAGGCCACGGTGAGGAGCTGAGAACAAACGAGGAGCATTTCAAGGTGAGGAGCTCATCTGCAGAGAAAGCTGCAGGAAATGCACTCGGTCCTTATCATGGGCACTTCAGAAGGAACTGCAAGTCTAATGACGGTTTTTCCGTTCCTGGTGTGCAGCAGGCACACGCCAGGCAATGCAAAGATGCATCTCTCCCTAGCCAGACTAATCAGCAATGGCACTGACGCAGACAGGTGGCCTTGTCCATTTTGCCCCCTCCTTTCCTGCGCTCTTTGTCCAGGAAGGTTGACTGTTTAAGATCTAGGAGACCGTGAAGAGGGAAACCAAAGCTATGGCTGCAGTTACAAGGGGCAAACAGTGCCATTGCAAGCAGAAAGCAGCTCTCTTGAGCAGTCCAACCAACAGCGAGGCCAAACAGAGCAGAGAATGATTGCTGTTTCTGCAGCTATTTCAAGGGAAAAATCAGAAGAGGACAAACACCACAACTGAGATGGCTCCAGTACTTTTATAAACTTGCCACACTTGCACTACTGTCTTGCCAAAGAGGAGCGTAAGGAGCCGCAAGGATTCTGACACTCCTGAAAAGCAGGAGAGCACATCTGCGGCTCACTCTGCTGGCTCCAGGCAGGGAACAAAGACCAATCAGAGCTTCATACTCTACCTCTGTCCATGCCAGGTCAGGCCCACAGCTGATCTCACTACACGCCACGGCCATCAGCGTAGGTGTGACAAGCTGGAACTGAAAAGAAACACACTTTTATTTTCTCTGTTCACATCTCTGCTGTGCTCCCTACAGCTGTGGGGCACACTCACACAGCCGAAGCACGCCTGCTGGTGTCCCTGGGGGATGCTGTGCAGCTCTGCACAAGCTGGGGCTAGGACTCTTTGCCTAAGGGATTGGTTTCCTTAAGACCAGCTGGTCACAGCACCACAGACAGCATCCTTCTGAGGGCTGAGCTGGAGAGCAAGTGGAGAAAACCCACACGTGACCAGCGTCCCATCAAGGATGGATGAGGCTGTGTTACTAAACACGGGGCGTCACGGGCTGCTAAAGCATGTGGGGGGACAAACCATGGCAGGTACCTGGCAAGAGATCAGAACGAGGGAGACAAATCTCTCGAATCCGCAGCCGTTCCTTGTCACTTTGCTCTGATCTTCCACGAGCAAAAGCTGCAGCAGGGAAGCAGGCAGAGGGGGGAGAGAGGAGAGAGAAAGAGCAGGTCAATGAGCTTCCACGGTTTAGCAAAGACGACAAGGGAAAAACCATGGGACAAATGCCACTTTTATGGACAACTTTGGAATGCATTTACTGGGTGAAAATTACACCTGATGGTCAAGAGTAAGCAATATCAGAGAATCACAGAAGGTCTAGGGCTGGAAGGGACCTCAAGGATGATGAATCTCCAACCCCCTGCCACATGCAGGGCCACCAACCTCCCCATTTTATACTGGACCAGGCTGCCCAGGTCCCCATCCAATCTGGCCTTGAACACCTCCAGGGATGGACAGAGCATCCACAACCTCTCTGGGCAGCTGTTCCAGCACCTCAACACTCTCTCTGCAAAGAACGTCCCCCTCACATCCAACTGAAATCTGTCCTCCCACAACTTAAAACCATTTTCCCTTGTCCTGCTGTTACCTACGCTTTCAAAGAGTTGATTCCCCTCCTGTTTGTAGCCTCCCTATAGGTACTTCAAGGCTGCAATGAGGTCACCCCGCAGCCTTCTTTTCTCCAGGCTGAACAAGCCCAGCTCCTCAGCCTGTCCTTGCAGGGGAGGTGCTCCAGTCCCCTGATCATCTCTGTGGCTCTCCTCTGGACCCTTTCCAACAGTTCTCTGTCTTTCTGGACACAGTAATGCAGATGGGGCCTCACAAGAGCAGAGTAGAGGGGGACAATCACCTCCCTGTCCCTCATGGCCACCCCTCTGCTGATGGACATAAGATGATCCTAGGAGCTCCGCCAGCCAGCAGTTCTCAACACTCACTGCCCACCCGTCTATCCCACACTGTCTCAGCTTACCTACAAGAAGCTGCACAGGACGGTGTGAAGACAAAGGTACTCAGTCGGTGCACAAGTGCAACAAGCGAGCTGCTCAGTCAGAGCTCCAGCGCTCCAATGAAGGGACGCAGCACGCACTGCTCCTGCCCTCATTCTAGCCCTTATGACATCACTGAGGGCCACCAGGCTGCTCCACCATGACGCACAGGGTGGGGAGCCAAGACCAGTCACAAGACCAGGAGATTCCAACAGCCCAGCCCAACATTCTAGAATCAGGGGGTGCTTGGAATTCTACCTCAGCCAAATCCTGGAGAAGCTGCACGGGGTCGTCATGACCAAAGCGCAGGACCTGGCGCTTGCTCTTGTTGAGCCTCGTACAACTGGCCTCAGTGCATCCCTCTGCAGGGCCTTCCTGCCCTCAGGCACATGGACGCTTCCTCCCAGCAGCGTACCTTGCAGTGCTGGGCCCATGTCAGATCCACACTAGAGTCCTTTTTTTGTAAATTCAAGGGCGTGTTGCAGCACCAATCTATTTCACCTGTAAGGAAATAAAGGAGGAGATGGGAGAAACACAGAACTACTACCAGACTGCTTTATACATTTCTCACCCCAGCTTCCCTTGCCTCATCCCCTACCCCAACTCCTGGATGATGCCCACAGGCTGATAGTTGGATCTCATATTCACAGGACTCCTTTCACAGGACTCCATCAAAAAGACTGTCACACTGTTCCATACACTCACACTGACCCAGCAGTGGTATCACAGCCACTTAACACACACAGAACAACCAAACCCCGAGCATGCACATCCCTTCCTGCGTGACTGGAGCCCACAGCTCACCTTCACACCTCCATGGATCTCTGGTGTCTTACACTGATGCAGCCTCGCTGCAGCTCCGTGGCTGTCACACAAGGCCTGCAGGACCTCTTTCTCTGCAGACCCCATCTGCAGGCATTGGTTCATGAGGTTCACCTCCTGCCCTCCTGAGCAAAAACAAGCACTAAGAACAAGAGCAAAGCACACTGGACTCCACCTGGCCCGATCCCCAACCCTCAGTCCTGTCAGACGTACCCTGGTGTGGAGACTCATCCCCAAAGCCTGGCTGGACATCAGCACAGGCACCATTCTTCAAACGCCCCATCCAAGCAGCAAGGGATCAAAGCGTTGGCACAGCTGAAACAAAAATGCTGTGTGAGTTTCCTGTTAGCACTGAGCAGGAACAAATCCACCGCTGAGCAACAGGATGTGAGACAAGCAGCAGAAGACAACCAACCTGCAGAACCAGCTCGGTTGGGGTCGCTCCAGATGTTTGTCTGCTCCCTTCCATGGCCCAGGCCAAGCTTGAGAGCTGCTCCTCCTTTATGCAGGGGGAAATGCTGCAGATGCCATGTGGTGGCTATGCACAGCATGCCTTGGACTTGCTTTTCCTCTCTCCATCTTTCATTAGCAAACAGCATCTCAAACCTTTCCTTGCTAAAAAGTCACTGAGGTAAAAAAGAATCTTGCTTTTCAAACTACCTTACTTATGCAGCTTGATCCTTTAAAGCAGAAGCTCACCAAGCAAGGACCTACCTTAGACAAGCTCAACCTGCAGGGAAAAGTGATTCCTCTGCGCCTGCAGACTTTGCACACATTTCCAGGTGCAGCAGTCAGCCCAGCTCTCAGCACAGCTTTACCAACCACAGAAATCCAGCTGATGCCCGCCGTGCTTTTCTCTCTTCTGAAACACTGCACTGCTGCAAGAAGCAAGGATTAAAACCAGCTGCATAAAGAATAACCCAAACCAACAAGATATTTGAAAACCCAGCCTCAATGAAGCACAATGTAGAGGCAAAAGTTAAGGAAAGCTTTCAATTTCTCAGTTGAAATTTCAATATTGCATTAGGTGTTGACAACCACGGGAGTACAGTACAGAGAATTACAGGAAGATTAATTTCTCCATCTCCATGCTCCTAGAAATTTATGATTACAGTTATTTAGTTATAGACAAAGTTTGCGAGACACCAAAGCTAAAATAAAATCTTCGTGTTGTGAAATTGAGGTTCACAAGTACAAATTACAGAATTCTATGATTCTGTGATTCCGAATACAAGAAGTGACTCCACTCTGATCAGAAATGCCTATTCATTGTGTTTCTTACTTACATTTCTGAATTTTCATTTCACCAGTCCCTCCAGAAAGAAAAAAATCAGATCTCAGACCCTCACAGTGATTCCAGACAGACATTCCTGATAACACGATTGTTACAGCAGACCTTGGTAAAGGCAAACAGAAAGTTACTCAGAATTAGTGAAATGATGGGTAGCACAGCTCTCATCTCCTCTGCAAACAAATTAGGTGTTAGATTGATACCTGGCAATTAATTCAGTCTTCAGCACTCAATTCAGAGCTTCCAGGACAGCGATGTTCTGTCTGGGGAAGGCTGTTGTTACTACAGCAGCAGGATGTCTGGAGCCCAGGTGCAGAGTCTCAGTGTTCCACAAGCCTTGAAGAGGTGCACCGTATTGCTGGGGCTGATGACACAGACACTGGAGCAAGGCAGTGTGATATGAGAAACTTGATCAGCAGCTGATCTGTTGTAAACCATTTCTGGACACAAACGGGGTCTGGTCGACTTAGGACATGAGCTTTGGGCTGGAGAGCAACTCCCCGAGGAATCACACAGCCACTACAGACCGTTTGCAAGAACCCCACACCAAAACAGCTCATCTGCAATCAGTGTTTAATCTGTGCAGCAGTGATTGGAACAGGCGCACACTCTCTGGAATTGCAGGAATGGTCACAAGTGGAATGTCCATCACCTGTGTGCTCTAGCTCTTCTGTGTGCATGCTAGGAGCAGTGATCCCCCTGCACCCAGTGCTGCAATAAAGTCATGTGGGCTTTCTAACCTGCCATTTGGAGTGGCAAGTTGAATTCATGGGTTGTGGTGACAAAATGGACATTCTTTAGACCTGATGGCTAAGTAATGCAACGTACTCATTTCAGGCAACACCATTTCTTCAGGTCAGATGCACTAGTAAAGAATTTCCAGATACGAGGCAATACTTATGTTAAGCAGTTATTTCCTTGACTTTTCTACTCAACACCACAATATGGTGAGCTGCAAGACGTGCAGATATATGGCTCTGTCAGCAGTGTTAGTGTAGGATCCTATGACTAGATTTCATAATTTCAGCAATATAGTTGCATAAAGCATTCCATTTTTTCGGTAACCTTTTTCATTTACTTGCTCGTTCGTTTGTTTGTTTGTTTGTTTTAGAGTTTGTTTGCAGAGGATTTCTGAAAGTGCTACTTATGAGAGCCTAATTTTAAATCACAGAATCATAGGTTGGCCTTGGTTGAAAAGGACCCCAATGCTCATCCAGTTCCAACCCCCTGCTATGTGCAGGTCACCAACCAGCAGCCCAGGCAGCCCAGAGCCACATTGCAGGGATGGGGCATCCACAGCCTCCTTGGGCAACCTGTTCCAGTGCCTCACCACCCTCTGGCTGAAAAACTGCCTCCTCACATCCAACCTAAACCTCCCCTGTCTCAGTTTAAAGCCATTCCTGACCTGTCCCATCACTATCCACCCTCCAAAACAAAACACCTCGGCTGTTCAACAATGAAAGAGCAAAAGAACCGACATTTCTTACTTCCACTGGATGCATTTAATCCCAAACTTAAGGTCACAGGTTAATTACTCATGTGATCATTCCTGTCAGAAGAACTACTCATAGTGACGTGTAGAATAAGGAACATCCAAAACTCCTTTGCCTAATCGGGCAGAGGTTGCAGCTCTTTCCATTGCATCCCTCTTGCTTTCAAGCCACCAGAGCCTGTGTCACACAAGGAAATGCAATCTTTGTACCTGCTGGGCCATGCCCATGGCAACAACGGTGCAGATGCCAGCAGCTGATGCCCACAAGTACATCCAGCCTGGACTTACTTTCATTACATACCTTTGTCCTGATGCCTGTGTAGAAGCTGGGACATTTCTCCATCTGAGAAGCAGAGGGCAGCAGGGCTCCAAGCTGAGGGCACTCTCTCCTCTATTTTTCTGGACCTTGAAGACATAGAGAACATGAAAACCACATGTGTTTCCCTGCCCATGGCAAACACCAGCCTTTCCATCCTTACAATCCCTTCTGCCATCAGCAGCAATTGAAACAACATCCCACTCACCTTTGCCATGTCTGGCAGAGGTTGCAGCTCTTTCTATTGCATCCCTCTTACTTTCAAGCCACCAGAGCCTGTGTCACACAAGGAAATGCAATCTTTGTACCTGCTGTGCCATGCCCATGGCAACAACGGTGCAGATGCCAGCAGCTGATGCCCACAAGTACAGACAGCCTGGACTTACTTTCATTACATACCTTTGTCCTGATGCCTGTGTAGAAGCTGGGACATTTCTCCATCTGAGAAGCAGAGGGCAGCAGGGCTCCAAGGTGAGGGCACTCTCTCCTCTATTTTTCTGGACCTTGAAGACATAGAGAACATGAAAACCAGTTCTGTTTCCCTGCCCATGGCAAACACCAGCCTTTCCATCCTTACAGTCTTTCCTGCCATCAGCAGCAATTGAAACAACATCCCACTCACCTTTCCCTCATCGGGCAGAGGTTGCAGCTCTTTCTATTGCATCCCTCTTGCTTTCAAGCCACCAGAGCCTGTGTCACACAAGGAAATGCAATCTTTGTACCTGCTGTGCCATGCCCATGGCAACAACAATGCAGATGCCAGCAGCTGATGCCCACAAGTACTGAAAGCCTAAACTCAGTCCCATTACATACCTTTCAACTGATGCCTGTGAAGAAGCTGGGACATTTCTCCATCTGAGAAGCAGAGGGCAGCAGGGCTCCAAGGTGAGGGCACTCTCTCCTCTATTTTTCTGGACCTTGAAGACATAGAGAACATGAAAACCACATGTGTTTCCCTGCCCATGGCAAACACCAGCCTTGCCATCCTTACAGTCTTTCCTGCCATCAGCAGCAATTGAAACAACAGCCCACTCACCTTTCTCTCATGTGGCAGAGGTTGCAGCTCTTTCTATTGCATCCCTCTTGCTTTCAAGCCTCCACAGCCTGTGTCACACAAGGAAATGCAATCTTTGAACCTGCTGTGCCATGCCCATGGCAACAACGGTGCAGATGCCAGCAGCTGATGCCCACAAGTACAGAGAGCCTGGACTTACTTTCATTACATACCTTTGTCCTGATGCCTGTGTAGAAGCTGGGACATTTCTCCATCTGAGAAGCAGAGGGCAGCAGGGCTCCAAGGTGAGGGCACACTCTCCTCTATTTTTCTGGCACTCCAAGACAAAGAGAACATGAAAACCACATGTGTCTCCCTGCCCATGGCAAACACCAGCCTTTCCATCCTTACAGTCTTTCCTGACATCAGCAGCAATTGAAAAAACATCCCACTCACCTTTGCCATGTCTGGCAGAGGTTGCAGTTCTTTCTATTGCATCCCTCTTGCTTTCAAGCCACCAGAGCCTGTGTCACACAAGGAAATGCAATCTTTGTACCTGCTGTGCCATGCCCATGGCAACAACAATGCAGATGCCAGCAGCTGATGCCCACAAGTACAGACAGCCTGGACTTACCTTCATTACATACCTTTGTCCTGATGCCTGTGTACAAGCTGGGACATTTCTCCATCAGAGTAGCAGAGGGCAGGGGAGCTCCAAGGTGAGGGCACACTCTCCTCTATTTTTCTGGCACTCCAAGACAAAGAGAACATGAAAACCACATGTGTCTCCCTGCCCGTGGCAAACACCAGCCTTGCCATCCTTACAGTCTTTCCTGCCATCAGCAGCAATTGAAACAACATCCCACTCACCTTTCCCTCATCTGGCAGAGGTTGCAGCCCTTTCTATTGCATCCCTCTTGCTTTCAAGCCACCACAGCCTGTGTCACACAAGGAAATGCAATCTTTGTACCTGCTGTGCCATGCCCATGGCAACAACAATGCAGATGCCAGCAGCTGATGCCCACAAGTACTGAAAGCCTAAACTCAGTCCCATTACATACCTTTCACCTGATGCCTGTGAAGAAGCTGGGACATTTCTCCATCAGAGTAGCAGAGGGCAGGGGAGCTCCAAGGTGAGGGCACGCTCTCCTCTATTTTTCTGGCACTCCAAGACAAAGAGAACATGAAAACCACATGTGTTTCCCTGCCCATGGCAAACACCAGCCTTGCCATCCTTACAGTCTTTCCTGCCATCAGCAGCAATTGAAACAACAGCCCACTCACCTTTCTCTCATGTGGCAGAGGTTGCAGCTCTTTCTATTGCATCCCTCTTGCTTTCAAGCCACCACAGCCTGTGTCACACAAGGAAATGCAATCTTTGTACCTGCTGTGCCATGCCCATGGCAACAACGGTGCAGATGCCAGCAGCTGATGCCCACAAGTACAGCCAGCCTGGACTTACTTTCATTACATACCTTTGTCCTGATGCCTGTGTAGAAGCTGGGACATTTCTCCATCTGAGATGCAGAGGGCAGCAGGGCTCCAAGCTGAGGGCACGCTCTCCTCTATTTTTCTGGCACTCAAAGACAAAGAGAACATGAAAACCACATGTGTCTCCCTGCCCATGGCAAACACCAGCCTTTCCATCCTTACAGTCTTTCCTGACATCAGCAGCAATTGAAAAAACATCCCACTCACCTTTGCCATGTCTGGCAGAGGTTGCAGTTCTTTCTATTGCATCCCTCTTGCTTTCAAGCCACCAGAGCCTGTGTCACACAAGGAAATGCAATCTTTGTACCTGCTGTGCCATGCCCATGGCAACAACAATGCAGATGCCAGCAGCTGATGCCCACAAGTACAGAGAGCCTGGACTTACCTTCATTACATACCTTTGTCCTGATGCCTGTGTAGAAGCTGGGACATTTCTCCATCTGAGAAGCAGAGGGCAGCAGGGCTCCAAGGTGAGGGCACGCTCTCCTCTATTTTTCTGGCACTCCAAGACAAAGAGAACATGAAAACCACATGTGTTTCCCTGCCCATGGCAAACACCAGCCTTTCCATCCTTACAGTCTTTCCTGCCATCAGCAGCAATTGAAACAACAGCCCACTCTCCTTTCCCTCATCTGGCAGAGGTTGCAGCTCTTTCTATTGCATCCCTCTTGCTTTCAAGCCACCAGAGCCTGTGTCACACAAGGAAATGCAATCTTTGTACCTGCTGTGCCATGCCCATGGCAACAACAATGCAGATGCCAGCAGCTGATGCCCACAAGAACTGCCAGCCTGGAATTATTTTGATTACATAACTTTGTCCTGATGTCCTTCTAGATGCTGGGACTTTTCTCCATCTGAGCAGAACAGGGTAGCAGGGGTCCAAGGTGAGGGCACACTCTCCTCTATTTTTCTGGCACTCCAAGACAAAGAGAACATGAAAACCACCTGTGTCTCCCTGCCCATGGCAAACACCAGCGTTTCCATCCTTACCGTCCTTCCTGCCTTCAGCAGCAATTGAATCAACAGCCCACTCACCATTGCCATGTCTGACAGAGCTTGCAGCTCTTTCTATTGCATCCCTCTTGCTTTCAAGCCACCACAGCCTGTGTCACTCACACAAGGAAATGCAATCTTTGTATCTGCTGTGCCATGCCCATGGCAACAACAATGCAGATGCAGCAGCTGATGCCCACAAGTACATCCAGCCTCGACTTACTTTCATTACATACCTTTGTCCTTATGCCTGTGTAGAAGCTGGGACATTTCTCCATCGGAGAAGCAGAAGGCAGCAGGGCTCCAAGGTGAGGGCACACTCTCCTCTATTTTTCGGGCACTCCAAGACAAAGAGAACATGAAAAGCAGTTGTGTTTCCCGCCCATGGCAAACACCAGCCTTTCCATCCTTAGAGGCCTTCCTGACATCAGCAGCAATTGAATCAACAGCCCACTCACCTTTGCCATGTCTGGCAGAGGTTGCAGCTCTTTCCATTGCATCCCTCTTGCTTTCAAGCCACCAGAGCCTGTGTCACTCACACAAGGAAATGCAATCTTTGTACCTGCTGTGCCATGCCCACGGCAACAACAATGCAGATGCCAGCAGCTGATGCCCTGAAGTACATCCAGCCTGGAATTATTTTCATTACTTATCTTTGTCCTGATGTCCTTCTAGATGCTCGGACATTTCTCCATTGAGAAGGAGAGGGCAGGAGGAGTCCAAGGTGAGGGCACACTCTCCTCTATTTTTCTGGCACTCCAAGACAAAGAGAACATGAAAACCAGTTCTGTTTCCCTGCCTATGGCAAACACCAGCCTTGCCATCCTTACAGGCCTTCCTGCCATCAGCAGCAACTGAGACAACATCCCACACACCTTTGCCTAATTTGGCAGGGTGGTGAAGTTCTTTCTATTATCTCCCTCTTGCTTTCAAGCCGCCAGAGCCTGTGTCACTCAAGGGAATGCAAACATTCCACCTCTTCTGCCATTCCCATAGCAACAACAATGCAGATGCCACCACAAGTTCCGCCTGCCTGGACTTATTTTCATTACATATCTTTTTACTGAAGTCTTTCTAGATGGTGGGACATTTCTCCATCTCTGCTGCAGTGGTCAAAAGAGGTCCAAGGTGAGGGCACGCTCTACTCTATTTTTCCGGCACTCAAAGACAAAGAGAACATGAATACCAGATGTGTTTCCCTGCCCATGGCAAACACCAGCCTTTCTGTCGTTACAGCCCTTCCTGCCATCAGCAGGAATCAGCACCCCCCACATCTCGTTTTTGAAGTTATTATTGTATGAATAGTAATAATCTGAATTTTATTCTAAATCTTGTTTCTCTATGAAAACAGTCAGTTAACCAGGACCTGTTTCTCTGAAACACTCCAGGAAATTTGCATTGCGCATCTACGTACGCAAAATGTTTTTGCCGTTCTTCTCAAATATGAAAACGTTTGGCAAAAGAAAATCGAAAAATTATTAACAGACATTTTTGGGCGGAGATTACTTCAGGTCAAGTCAGAAAGAATCCCTAAGCTGCAATCATGAAATTCTTTTATCAGTTCCTCTGATTTAGCCAGTGTTACTAAAAAGGAAATAAGACGCAGGCTTTTTACAGCAGCTGTCAATGTAAGAATGATCAAAGTTTTATTATTCTTGGCTAAGATCAAAGTCCCGCATTTCAGGATGATCTCCAGCTCATAAAGTATAATTAACAGTTTTGGATAACCACATTATGAGATAGCAATATTGTCTTCCTGCAAGGAATTTCACTGTTTTCACACATGCCACAGGTTGTTAATAGATTGCCTGATTACTCTTTATTCTTTTTACAGGCTTATGATGACTTCAGATAATTATACAACAGCACCATAAAAACTTTAAATCCTATCCCACGTATCTGCATTCATATGAAGGGAATATTGGAAAGCAATATTATTGGTGAAACTAAGATTACAAAATAAAGCATTGGACAATGTCAGTGAAAGCCAATAGGTTTTACAGCTCTGCCCAGTTCAAACCCCTGAAGACATGCACGGGTTTCCTGCTGTGGGACACAGGCACTCACCTGCAGCTCAGCACAGCCTGCTCATGCCTGCACTCACCTTCAGGCTGGAACAAAGGAAATCCTCAGCAAAGAAATCAGGACACTTTTGTTATGATGACTTTCATAAAGAAGCATCAAATATTTCTTCAGGAGAAATACTGCAAGTCCCTTTGACACTAAACCTTATTTTACATGTGAAATTGTTGGTGTTTAGCTTTGTGCTTCCTTCAGGCGTGCTTTCACTCACCAAAAGATTTTTATTCTTTTGTTTTTCGTTCTGAGGAACACAGTGATTCCTGCCTTGTTTACTGACTGTAGGCACAGCGATACTCCTGCACCTTCAGGGAAACAGCAAATCCATCTCTTTTACACCCTACTTCTATCAAGTTCATTCACCTCACAAGGTATTTATTGCAAGCAGCTCTTCCAACAATGCAGAGCAACAGAACCTTCAACCCAGGACACCTCAGTAAGCCAGGACTTTTCATCTCCTGAATGTGTAGGTAGACACAGAGCTGGAGCATCTTTTCCAGAGCTGTGTGATGCCATCTCATCTATGTTCCTTTACTGTTGACTCAGTTTCACTTCTTATCTAACCTGGTTGCATCCCAGAATTTCTGGTGCCAAAAATAAACTGAAAGCTTTCGTCACTAGGTAAAAGGAAACTGCAGTATGAAAAGCAATTTTTCTGATTTCTCTGTTGATCAAAGATGCTTCATACAAGCCTGATGCGGTAGAAACAATATCAGCTTTATAGTAACAGTCAGTAGAGCAGAATCCTTTCACTGATTGAAATCCCACTGATTCATACAATACTGACACTGGAGGATGCAGTAGTTAAGATGAGAGCGCATTAAAAATGACTTTGTTAAGGTCCCAGATACAGCAAAGAGTGACAAGTATGAAAAAAAGAAGTTGCAGAAACTGCTTCAGTTTGGCACTTTGGAATAAAGCATGACAACACACAGCCTGCTTGTGCAGTTCCAGAAGCAGAAGAAAGCCCTCAACCAAAACTAGTTCTCATCTTCTCTGAAAGTCCGCTGGGACAAGGCCACTTTTCTCTGACATGCTTCCAGAAGTATCACTTCTGAGCACTGTGCCAGTGAGTTACCAAGATACTGTTTGTGTGTACAAAGGAGAAAAAGACATCTGTCTGGAAACAGACATTGACTTGGGGAAGGAGAAGCAGCATTTTCCAGAGTACTTCAAAAAGAACTGAGCACTGCCCTGAGAGCTTCAGAGCGGCAGGCTGTCACAGTGTGCCAACCAGCTCAGCTGTGAGTTGGCACTGAAGCTGCACCACAGGGAGAAAAAAGCCCCCTGTGCACCCTTGGAGAACCAAGGGCTCATCTCTGAAGCCACAAAGCACTTGGGCTCACCGTGCTTTTTTTTGCACATCGGTCTCGTTTACAATGGCAATCACACTCTTTTCACTTTAAAATGCAGAGCTTACACGAACACTGGAGCCCTGGGCAGCCTGGCCTCGTATGAAATGTAGAAGCTGGGGGCCCTGCCTATGGCAGGGGGGTTGGAGATTCATGATCCTTGAGCTCCTTTCCAACCCGGGCCATTGTGTGATTCTGTGATTCTGTGTGATTCTGTGATTCCCACCTTTGCCTAATCTGGCAGAGGGGTGCAGCTCTTTCTGTTGTCTCCCTATGGCTGTCAGGTCACCAGGGCCAGTGTAACACAGGGAGCTGCAAACACTGTGTGTGCTGTGCCATGCCCATGGCAGCACAGAGGCAGCTGCCAGCAGCTGATGCCCACAAGTACAGCCAGCCTCGGCTTACCTGGATTACTTATCTTTGTCCTGATGTCCTTCAGGAAGGTGGAACATCTCTCCAGCTGAGCAGCAGAGGACAGCAGGGTCTCGTTGTCTGGGCATGTTCTCTTCTGGCCCTCTGGCCCTCCAAGACAAAGGAGGAGGACACAGAGGCTGCTGTAACACAGCCAGCCCTGCCTCTGAGGTCAGGTCTCAGGCCATCCTCTCTCCCCTCAGCAGCAGCTCGCTGTTCTGCACTCCTCTGGCCTGGACTGGCAGAGGTGTGCAGCAGTTCTGGTGATGTCCCAGTGCTGGCCATGTCTCCAGTGCCTGTGTGACACAGGAAACTGCCAGCACTGTGCCTGCTCTGCTGTGCCCATGCCATCACCGAGTTTGCTGTCAGCAGCTGATGCTGCAAGTCCATTCAGGCACAGGCCTTTCCTTCCCGGCCCTCTCTCCTCCCCTCTCTCCTCTGCTCTCTCTCGTGCTCCCCTTTGGCCTGGGCTGGCTGAGCAGTGCAGGCCTTGTTGTTGCTCCCTGGGCCAACTACGTCACGGTTCCCCGTGACTCTGCCAACTGCTCTGACACAGCGACTGCGTCCTCAGGGTGGATTCCAGAACGCGACAGACGTCCCAGACTTCCAGGGCTGATTTGAACATGCTGCCATACAGAACTCCCATGGCTCAGCTCCCCTGGGAATCTGCTCACAGCGAAAGCTGCTGTCGCTCTGTGGGCACAGCCTTGTCTATGTAGGCCTGCTCACACTGCAGCCCCTGTCTGCACCAGAACCGTGCCGATCCACCTTCTCTTGGCCTCCTTGCCTGCATGGAAAAGGGCAGGTTGGGGTGAAGTCCATCAGCTTTCAGAGGACTTTCAGAGTGAAGTCTCTGAGCCCTGGTGACCCACTCAGCTCTTCAGCCTGCTGACCTGGTCTGCTTGGGCTGTCTTAAAAGGCAGAGGGCATGTTATCCTGATGTCCCCACATACATCCCTGTTAGCATGCTGCAGTCCAGTTCCTAAAAGGACACGTGAACAATCTCTGAATGTTAATCAACACGTAGTTGGTCTGTGCACTGAAGAAATTGCATCCAGGTTTTCAGTGGTGATTAGCTATGTGCTTAGTCAGAGGTGCAGTGATTCTAAATGTGAGATTAAGAAATTCCCGGTTGTCATCAGGTGGAACACTCTTCAGACTGGAATCCTCAAGCAGATTGCAGTCAAGCTTTCTTAATTATTCGTTGTTATTATCAATGCAGACGCATCTTTTAATTCCTGCTTGAATGAACATTCTGTAATAATGTGCTGAGACAGTGCAAGGCTGGACAATGAGACTACAGTTTATTAAAGCAGCACTTTTTACTTAGGTGTACTTTTCATCTGTTGAACTTCGCTGTCGTCTATTGAAAATCTCTAGTCCTTAAAGGCACCAATGGATAAGATTCACCTATTCTCTAGAAGTCTGATTGAACCCCATACTGATTATTAGATTTTTATTTCTGTTTAGTCCAAGCACGTGGGACGTTACTATTCATGTATTCAATCATGAGGTAAGTCTGCTTCAGAAGCAATATAGATAGCATAAAGGGTGAAGAAGATACAGTATTATTAAAGACTTCACTAGTATTGATAGACTGAAAATTGAGACACACTTTGATGAGTACAGAATCTCCAGGAGAAATTTCAAGTTATTATCTGAATGTAAAATACCAAACCTATTCACTTATCACTGGGTTGAATGTTTTAAATTTTAAGTTACCATAATAGTTCCTAAATTCTGCTCTTTAATACGAAAACATTAAAATTCCTTGTAAGTAGTTTTTCGTAAGAAAGTCAGATGCTAAACGGATGCAGTGGCATAAGACAGCGAAATATCTCTGCTGATGGCAGTAAGGAGTGTAGTGATGGAAAGGCTGTTGTTTGCCACGGGCACGGAAACACAACTCGTTTTCATGTTCTCTTTGAGTGCCAGAGAAATAGAGAAGAGTATGCCCTCACCTTGGCATTTTTCACATTTCCAGCTGTAATGGAGAAATGTCCCAGCATCTAGAAGGCCATCAGGACAAAGATATGTAATGAAAATAAGTCCAGGCTGGCTGTACTTGTAGGCATCAGCTGCTGGCATCTGCATTGTTGTTGCCATGGGCATGGCACAGCAGGTACAAAGATTGCATTTCCTTGTGTGACACAGGCTGTGGTGGCTTGAAAGCAAGAGCGATGCAATAGAAAGAGCTGCAACCTCTGCCAGACATGGCAAATGTGAGTGTGCTGTTGATTCAACTGCTGCTGATGGCAGGAAGGGCTGTAAGGATGGCAAGGCTGGTGTTTGCCATGGGCAGGGAAACACATGTGGTTTTCATGTTCTCTTTGTCTTGGAGTGCCAGAAAAATAGAGGAGAGTGTGCCCTCACCTTGGAGCCCTGCTGCCCTCTGCTGCTCTATGGAGAAATGTCCCAGCTTCTACACAGGCATCAGGACAAAGGTATGTAATGAAGATAATTCCAGGCTGGCTGTACTTCAGGGCATCAGCTGCTGGCATCTGCATTGTTGTTGCCGTGGGCATTCACGGCAGGTTCAAAGATTGCATTTCCTTGTGTGACACAGGCTGTGGTGGCTTGAAAGCAAGAGGGATGCAATAGAAAGAGCTGCAACCTCTGCCAGATTAGGGAAAGGAGAGTGGGATGTTGTTTCAGTTGCTGCTGATGGCAGGAAGGACAGTAAAGATGGAAAGGCTGGTGTTTGCCATGGGCAGGGAAACACATGTGGTTTTCATGTTCTCTTTGTCTTGGAGTGCCAGAAAAATCGAGGAGAGTGTGCCCTCACCTTGGACCCCTCCTGCCCTCTTCTGCAGAGGTGGAGAAATGTCTCAGCATCTAGAAGGACATCAGGACAAAGGTATGTAATGAAGATAATTCCAGGCTGGCCGTACTTGTGGGCATCAGCTGCTGGCATCTGCATTGTTGTTGCCATGGGCATGGCACAGCAGGTACAAAGATTGCATTTCCTTGTGTGACACAGGCTCTGGTGGCTTGAAAGCTAGAGGGATGCAAGAGAAAGAGCTGCAACCTCTGCCAGACATGGCAAAGGTGAGTGTGCTGTTGATTCAACTGCTGCTGCTGACAGGAAGGCCTGTAAGGATGGAAAGGCTGGTGTTTGCCATGAGCAGGGAAACACATCTGGTTTTCATGTTCTCTTTGTCTTTCAGTGCCAGAAAAATAGAGGAGAGTGTACCCTCACCTTGGAGCCCTGCTGCCCTCTTCTACAAAGATTGAGAAATGTCCCAACATCTAGAAGGACATCAGGACAAAGATATGTAATGAAGATCATTCCAGGCTGGGTGTGCTTGTGGGCATCAGCTGCTGGCATCTGCATTGTTGTTGCCATGGGCATGGCACAGCAGGCACAAAGATTGCATTTCCTTGTGTGACACAGGCTCTGGTGGCTCTAAAGCAAGAGGAATGCAATATAAAGAGCTGCAACCTCTGCCAGACATGGCAAAGGTGAGTGGGATGTTGTTTCAATGGCTGCTGATGTCAGGAAGGCCTGTAAGGATGGAAAGGCTGTTGTATGCCATGGGCAGGGAAACACGTCTGGCTTTCATGTTCTCTTTAACTCTGAGTGCCAGAAAAATCGAGGAGAGTGTGCCCTCACCTTGGACTCCTCCTGCCCTCTTCTACAAAGATTGAGAAATGTCTCAGCATCTTGAAGGACATCAGGACAAAGGTATGTAATGAAGATAATTCCAGGCTGGCTGTACTTCAGGGCATCAGCTGCTGGCATCTGCATTGTTGTTGCCATGGGCATTCACGACAGGTTCAAAGATTGCATTTCCTTGTGTGACACAGGCTCTGGTGGCTTGAAAGCAAGAGGGATGCAAGAGAAACAGCTGCAACCTCTGCAAGACATGGCAAAGGTGAGTGTGCTGTTGATTCAACTGCTGCTGATGTCAGGAAGGCCTGTAAGGATGAAAAGGCTGGTGTTTGCCATGGGCAGGGAAACACGTCTGGTTTTCATGTTCTCTTTGTCTTTCAGTGCCAGAAAAATAGAGGAGAGTGTGCCCTCACCTTGGACTCCTCCTGCCGTCTTCTGCAGAGGCGGAGAAATGTCACAGCATCTTGAAGGACATCAGGACAAAGATATGTAATGAAGATAATTCTAGGCTGGGTGTGCTTGTGGGCATCAGCTGCTGGCATCTGCATTGTTGTTACCATGGGCATGGCACAGCAGGTACAAAGATTGCATTTCCTTGTGTGACACAGGCTCGGGTGGCTTGAAAGCAAGAGGGATGAAATATAAAGAGCTGCAACCTGTGCCAGACATGGCAAAGGTGAGTGGGATGTTGTTTCAATGGCTGCTGATGTCAGGAAGGCCTGTCAGGATGGAAAGGCTGGTGTTTACCATGGTCTGGTTTTCATGTTCTCTTTGTCTTTGAGTGCCAGAAAAATCGAGGAGAGTGTGCCCTTACCTTGGACCCCTGCTGCCCTCTTCTGCAGAGATGGAGAAATGTCCCAGCTTCTGCACAGGCATCAGGACAAAGATATGTAATGAAGATAATTCCAGGCTGGCTGTACTTGTGGGCATCAGCTGCTGGCATCTGCATTGTTGTTGCCATGAGCATGGCACAGCAGGTAGAAAGATTGCATTTCCTTGTGTGACACAGGCTCTGGTGGCTTGAAAGCAAGAGGGATGCAATAGAAAGAGCTGCAACATGTGCCAGACATGGCAAAGGTGAGTGGGATGTTGTTTCAATGGCTGCTGATGTCAGGAAGGCCTGTAAGGATGGAAAGGCTGGTGTTTGCCATGGGCAGGGAAACACGTCTGGTTTTCATGTTCTCTTTGTCTTGGAGTGCCAGAAAAATAGAGGAGAGTGTGCCCTCATCTTGGACCCCTGCTGCCCTCTTCTACAAAGATTGAGAAATGTCCCAGCATCTTGAAGGACATCAGGACAAAGATATGTAATGAAGATAATTCCAGGCTGGCTGTACTTCAGGGCATCAGCTGCTGGCATCTGCATCGTTGTTGCCATGGGCATGGCACAGCAGGTACAAAGATTGCATTTCCTTGTGTGACACAGGCTCTGGTGGATTGAAAGCAAGAGGAATGCAATAGAAAGAGCTGCGACATGTGCCAGACATGGCAAAGGTGAGTGGGATGTTGTTTCAATGGCTGCTGATGTCAGGAAGGCCTGTAAGGATGGCAAGGCTGGTGTTTGCTATGGGCAGGGAAACACGTCTGGTTTTCATGTTCTCTTTGTCTTTCAGTGCCAGAAAAATCGAGGAGAGTGTGCCCTTACCTTGGACCCCTGCTGCCCTCTTCTGCAGAGATGGAGAAATGTCCCAGCTTCTGCACAGGCATCAGGACAAAGATATGTAATGAAGATAATTCCAGGCTGGCTGTACTTGTGGGCATCAGCTGCTGGCATCTGCATTGTTGTTGCCATGGGCATGGCACAGCAGGTACAAAGATTGCATTTCCTTGTGTGACACAGGCTGAGGTGGCTTGAAAGCAAGAGGGATGCAACAGAAAGTGGTGCAACCTCTGCCAGACTTGTCAAAGCAGAGTGGGATGTTGTTTCGATTGCTGCTGATGTCAGGAAGGACTGTAAGGATGGAAAGGCTGGTGTTTGCCATGAGCAGGGAAACACATCTGGTTTTCATGTTCTCTTTGTCTTGGAGTGCCAGAAAAATCGAGGAGAGTGTGCCCTCACCTTGGAGCCCTCCTGCCCTCTGCTGCTCAATGCAGAAATGTCCCAGCATCTTGAAGGACATCAGGACAAAGATTAGTAATCAAAATGTTTACAGGCTGTCTGTACAAGTGGGCATCAGCTGCTGGCATCTGCATTGTTGTTGCCATGGGCATGGCACAGCAGGTACAAAGATTGCATTTTCTTGTGTGACACAGGCTGTGGTGGCTTGAAAGCAAGAGCGATGCAATAGAAAGAGCTACCACCTCTGCCAGATGAGGGAAAGGAGAGTGGGCTGTTGTTTCAATTGCTGCTGATGGCAGGTAGGAATGAATGGATGGCAAGGCTGGTGTTTGCCATGGGCAGGGAAACACATCTGGTTTTCATGTTCTCTTTGTCTTTTAGTGCCAGAAAAATAGAGGATAATGTGCCCTTACCTTGGACCCCTCCTGTCCTCTTCTGCTGAGATGGAGAAATGTCCCACCATCTACAAGGACATCGGTAAAAAGATAAGTAATCAAAATATGTTCAGGCTGGCTGTACTTGTGGGCATCTGTTGCTGGCAAATTTTATGGCAGTAAACTGCCTACATAATGTCAGAATGAGGGTGACAATAGAATGGTACGTAATCACAGTACAATGAAAAAAGTTTCCAGGGGGCAGGAATGGAGGCATGGAGATGCTGTGTTTGAAATACTTATTTGCTCTAGAAAGCTGTATCAGAATGGCGGACTGAAGTAAATACTTTGAGTGCTTTTTTAATGTGACTGGATAAAAGATCCATCTGGCAAGTTGAATAACTCAGTGGTAAAGGGACATAGATACCTCACTGTTTCATGGAACCTTTTGGTTAAGCATCTGAGCACTGTGTACAGAACTTGGGAATATAAGTATTAGAGGATCATGGAATATCTTGATTTCGAAGGGACCTCGAGGATCATGGAGTCCACCTCCTGGTTCCACACCGGACCTCCTATGAGTCAAGCCCTGTGTCTGAGAGCATTGTGCAAATGCTCTTTGACCTTTGTCAGCTCAGTGCCAAACCACTGCCCTGGGGAGCCAGTGCCAAATTCCGTGTATCTAGTTCATCCTACAGAACGATGCCAAGAACAGTTATAGAGATCGACTTACAAACAAAATTCTTGTCTTGAATGGTACATTCTTAATGGTACACTCACCATTTCAAAAAGAAAAAAAAGAAAAAGAAAAAAAGAAAAAAAAAAATCAAAGCCACATTCTTACAGAGGCATTTTACAGTATTGTAATTCTGTTGTGTCAAATCGAGGTTCTCTCATCATGAAATAATGACCAAATTCTCTTTTCATATCTAAAGATACAAATGTTAAATTCAGCAGTGCTGTTCAAGAATACATTACCAGCTGAAACACTGCTTTGGCTGTAAAACTGAAGGTAGTAAGGAATTTTATCAAGGAGTTAGAAGAAAACATCTAAGTGTAGATTTAAAAGCAACCTGTATTATTCTTAGAGTTTGATATAGTGTAATCCAATCCACAGTACTTGTAACATGTGTTTTATAAACATATAAACTGTTCCTTATTCTACACATCACTAAGAGTAATTCTTCTGACAGGAACGGTCACATGAGTAATTAACCTGTGACCTTCAGTTTGGGATTAAATGCATCCAGTGGAAGTAAGAGCTGTCGGTTATTTTGCTCTTTCATTGTTGAACAGCCTGGGTGTTTTGTTTTGGAGGGTGGATAGTGATGGGACAGGTGGGGAATGGTTTTAAACTGAGACAGGGGAGGTTTAGGTTGGATGTGAGGAGGAAGTTTTTCAGCCAGAGGGTGGTGAGGCACTGGAACAGGTTGCCCAAGGAGGCTGTGGATGCCCCATTCCTGCAGGCATCCAAGGCCAGGCTGGATGTGGCTCTGGGGAGCCTGGGCTGCTGCTTGGCAGGTTAGAAACCCAACATGACTTAATTGCAGCACTGGGTGCAGGGGGATCACTGCTCCTAGCATGCACACAGAAGAGCTAGAGCACACAGGTGATGTACATTCCACTTGTGACCATTCCTGCAATTCCAGAGAGTGTGCGCCTGTTCCAATCACTGCTGCACAGACTAAAAACTGATTGCAGATGAGCTCTTTTGGTATGGGGTTCTTGCAAACAGTCTGTAGTGGCTGTGTGATTCCTCGGGGAGTTGCTCTCCAGCCCAAAGCTCATGTCCTAAGTCGACCAGACCCCGTTTTTGTTCAGAAATGGTTTACAACAGAGCAGCTGCTGATCAAGTTTCTCATATCACACTGCCTTGCTCCAGTGTCTGTGTCATCAGCCCCAGCAATACGGTGCACCTCTTCAAGGCTTGTGGAACACTGAGACTCTGCACCTGGGCTCCAGACATCCTGCTGCTGTAGTAACAACAGCCTTCCCTAGACAGAACATCGCTGACCTGAAAGCTCTGAATTGAGTGCTGAAGACTGAATTAATTGCCAGGTATCAATCTAACACCTAATTTGTTTGCAGAGGAGATGAGGGCTGTGCTACCCATCATTTCACTAATTCTGAGTAACTTTCTGTTTGCCTTTACCAAGGTCTGATGTAACAATCGTGTGATCAGGAATGTCTGTCTGGAATCACTGTGAGGGTCTGAGATCTGAATTTTTTTTTTCTGGAGGGACTGGTGAAATGAAAATTCAGAAACGTAAGGAAAAAACACAGTGAATAGGCATTTCTGATCAGAGTGGAGTCACTTCTTCTATTCAGAATCACAGAATCATCCAATTCTGTAATTTGTATTTGTGAACCTCAATTTCACAACACGAAGATTTTATTTTAGCTTTGGTGTCTCGCAAACTTTGTCAATAACTAAATAATGGTAATCCTAAATTTCTAAGGGCATGGAGATGGAGAAATTAATCTTCCTGTAATTCTCTGTACTGTACCCCCGTGGTCGTCAACACCTAATGCAATATTGAAATTTCAACTGAGAAAGTGAAAGCTGTCCTTAACTTTTGCCTCTATATTGTGCTTCACTGAGGCTGGGTTTTGATCCCTTGCTGCTTGGATGGGGCGTTTGAAGAATGATGCCTGTGCTGATGTCCAGCCAGGCTTTGGGGATGAGTCTCCACACCAGGGTATGTCTGACAGGACTGAGGGTTGGGGATCGGGCCAGGTGGAGCCCAGTGTGCTTTGCTCTTGTTCTTAGTGCTTGTTTTTGCGCAGGAGGGCAGGAGGTGAACCTCATGAACCAATGCCTGCAGATGGGGTCTGCAGAGAAAGAGGTCCTGCAGGCCTCGTGTGACAGCCACGGAGCTGCAGCGAGGCTGCATCAGTGTAAGACACAAGAGATCCATGGAGGTGTGAAGGTGAGCTGTGGGCTCCAGTAAGGCAGGAAGGAATGCGCATGCTCGGGGTTTGGTTGTTCTGTGTGTGTTAAGTGGCTGTGATACCACTGCTGGGTCAGTGTGAGTGTATGGAACAGTGTGATAGTCTTTTTGATGGAGTCCTGTGAAAGGAGTCCTGTGAATATGAGATCCAACTATCAGCCTGTGGGCATCATCCAGGAGTTGGGGTAGGGGATGAGGCAAGGGAAGCTGGGGTAAGGAATTCATAAAGCAGTCTGGCAGTAGTTCTGTGTTTCTCCCATCTCCTCCTTTATTTCCTTACAGGTGAAATAGATTGGTGCTGCAACACGCCCTTGAATTTAACAAGAAGGACTCTAGTGTGGATTTGACATGGGCCCAGCACTGCAAGGTACGCTGCTGGGAGGAAGCGTCCATGTGCCTGAGGGCAGGAAGGCCCTCCAGAGGGATGCACTGAGGCCAGTTGTACGAGGCTCAACAAGAGCAAGCGCCAGGTCCTGCGCTTTGGTCATGACGACCCCGTGCAGCTTCTCCAGGATTTGGCTGAGGTAGAATTCCAAGCACCCCGTGATTCTAGAATGTTGGGCTGGGCTGTTGGAATCTCCTGGTCTTGTGACTGGTCTTGGCTCCCCACCCTGTGCGTCATGGTGGAGCAGCCTGGTGGCCCTCAGTGATGTCATAAGGGCTAGAATGAGGGCAGGAGCAGTGCGTGCTGCGTCCCTTCATTGGAGCGCTGGAGCTCTGACTGAGCAGCTCGCTTGTTGCACTTGTGCACCGACTGAGTACCTTTGTCTTCACACCGTCCTGTGCAGCTTCTTGTAGGTAAGCTGAGACAGTGTGGGATAGACGGGTGGGCAGTGAGTGTTGAGAACTGCTGGCTGGCGGAGCTCCTAGGATCATCTTATGTCCATCAGCAGAGGGGTGGCCATGAGGGACAGGGAGGTGATTGTCCCCCTCTACTCTGCTCTTGTGAGGCCCCATCTGCAGTACTGCGTCCGGGTCTGGAGCCCCCAGAACCAGAAAGACAGGGAGCTGTTGGAGAGGGTCCAGAGGAGAGCCACAGAGATGATCAGGGGACTGGAGCACCTCCCCTGCAAGGACAGGCTGAGGGAGCTGGGCTTGTTCAGCCTGGAGAAAAGAAGGCTGCGGGGTGACCTCATTGCAGCCTTCAGTACCTAATGGGAGCCTCCAAAGAGGAGGGCAATCAACTCTTTGAAAGGGTAGATAACAGCAGAACAAGGGGAAATGGTTTTAAGTTGAAAACTTAAGTTTTTAAGTTGAGGAAGGGCAGATTTTGGTTTTTCCCTCGTAGACTTTGCTAAACTGTGGAAGCAAACTGACCTGCTCTTTCTCTCTCCTCTCTCCACCCTCTGCCTGCTTCCCTGCTGCAGCTTTTGCTCGTGGAAGATCAGAGCAAAGTGACAAGGAACGGCTGCGGATTCGAGAGATTTGTCTCCCTCGTTCTGATCTCTTGCCAGGTACCTGCCATGGTTTGTCCCCCCACATGCTTTAGCAGCCCGTGACGCCCCGTGTTTAGTAACACAGCTTCATCCAGCTCTGATGTGACACTGTTCACATGTGGGTTTTTCCACGTGCTCTCCAGCACAGCCCTCAGAAGGATGCTGTCTGTGGTGCTGTGACCAGCAGGTCTTTAGGAAACCAATCCCTTAGGCAAAGAGTCCTAGCCCTAGCTTGTGCAGAGCTGCACAGCATCCCCCAGGGACACCAGCAGGCGTGCTTCGGCTGTGTGAGTGTGCCCCACAGCTGTAGGGAGCACAGCAGAGATGTGAACAGAGACAATAAAAGCGTGTTTCTTTTCAGTTCCAGCTTGTCACACCTACGCTGATGGCCGTGGCGTGTAGCGAGATCAGCTGTGGGCCTGACCTGGCATGGACAGAGGTAGAGTATGAAGCTCTGATTGGTCTTTGTTCCCTGACTGGAGCCAGCAGAGTGAGCCGCAGATGTGCTCTCCTGCTTTTCAGGAGAGGCAGAATCCTTGCAGCTCCTTACGCTCCTCTCTGGCAAGACAGTAGTGCAAGTGTGGCAAGTTTATAAAAGTACTGGAGCCATCTCGGTTGTGGTGTTTGTCCTCTTCTGATTTTTCCCTTGAAACAGCTGTTCTTAGACTTGCAGTTCTTCTGAAGTGCCCATGATAAGGACCGAGTGCATTTCCTGCAGCTTTCTCTGCAGATGAGCTCCTCACCTTGAAATGCTCCTCGTTTGTTCTCAGCTCCTCACCGTGCCCTGTGCTCTCTGTTTCAGACTGAGAACAAGGGGAAGCCCCTGCTAGACCATGGGGAGTCAGCTGTGAATATCCCAGCTATTGCTGCTGCCCATGTCGTTAAGAGATACGTTGCCCAGGCAGCGGATGAACTCTCCTTTGAGGTAAGCAGTTCAAGGTTCCTTGTTGTTCAATTTTATAATGGCAAATGCCTTCAGAGCTGCACTGGTGCAATTGCTCTCAAGCTCGGCGATGTTTGGCAGTGCAGAAGAATGCAGTCATTTGAGCTGTGCTTTCCTCCCAGCCGTGCTGAAGCTGGGATTGAGGTTGCAATCTCTTGCAGGTGGGAGACATCGTGTGTGTCATCGACATGCCACCAAAGGAGCTGACCCCCTGGTGGAGAGGCAAGCACGGCTTCCAGGTAGGCACAAGCTTCAGACCGGAGAGTGCAACTTCAGTAAAAGGCAGGAATCTCAGCTTAGAGCTGCTCTGCCTGCACAGGATGCCTAATGGACGTAAACAGTTTCCCTGTGTCGGTGTCAGAGGAGATTGCCTTTGGCTGCAAATGTTGAAAAATTATTACCTTTATGCTGTTAACTATGGCCATTTTCTGCTGGATGGTCTTACGGATCGTCAGGCAAGCCCGTTCTGAGGAAAATGTTACGTGGCTTTTAGTTTAACAGTTCAGATCTGAGAAGTGCAGCATGCAATAGTTGGCCTCTCTTTTCTTCTTGTTACAGGTTGGTTTCTTCCCAGGGGAGTGTGTGGAACTCATTAATAAGGACGTTCCTGAGGCACTCATCAATTCTGTGCCAAAGCCAGGTACGGATGTTACATTTGATGGTGTGGGGAAGCAAAATGAAGTCTTTTCTGGGGTGTGTTCCATGTTTAATACCTCCTTTATCCATCCCATGTTGTCCTCTGTGTTGATGATCCTTCATGCACACCATGGGGCAGAGATTTGGCCCAGTCCTCCTGTGTATATGACTGTACTTGGGGAAACTATAGAATCTTCATAGACTGTCTTGGGATGGAAGGGTCCTCAAGGATCATCAAGCTTCCACTTCCCTGCATCAGGCTGTGCTGCCAGCCCCCACATTTAATGTCAGATTAGACCAGGCTGCCCAGGGCCCCATCCAACCTGGCCTTGGGCTCCCCAGGCATGGGGAAAATCCCTTTTTGTATGTACTTGTTGGTAATGTTCTTCCCGTTTTGACGTGCTCTGTAGAATGTGCTGTGCTCGGCCTCGTCCAACTGAGCCAAACCTGAAATGACCTGGTTTCTTCCTTTTGTTGTGCAGTGCCCAAGAAACGCAGCAAGATCCTCACCTTCCTTCGTTCCTTGGTGAAGGCCCGCCCAAAGAAACCGGCCGAGCGGGAGGTGGAGAAGGAAAGGGTGTTTGGCTGTGACCTGGGAGAGCATCTTCTCCACTCTGGTCGTGATGGTAAGGAACAGCCCATTCCTGAGATCTTCCTCTCTTGGGCATCTAAAGAAGATGAAAGGGAGATCGTATCTAGCAGGGGGCAGGTTGATAGCAGTGGAGACACGTGTAATGGGAGTTGATAGCTGAAGGATAACGTGTGTGATGGGAGCACAGCCTGAAAGAGGACTTGAATAAGGAGCTCAACTGACGGCTGGCACGTGTTCTTTAGTCCCCCAGGTCCTCCAGAGCTGCGCTGAGTTCCTTGAGCAGCACGGCGTGGTGCAGGGGATATACCGCCTGTCCGGCGTCGCGTCCAACATCCAGAGACTGCGGTAAGAGTGCTGCGACTGACACAGCCTGAGTGCATCTGCTGTGGCTTTGGCCTTGCCTTCCTCTTGCTCAACCGGTTTGGCGTCCTTCTCTCCAGGCAGGAATTTGAGTCTGAGCAGATTCCTGAGCTCACCGTGCGTGACATTCACAGCGTGAGCTCCCTCTGCAAGATGTACTTCAGGGAGCTCCCGAACCCTCTGCTCACCCACCAGCTGTACGGCAAGTTCTCGGTAAGCACAAGGCAGCGTCTTTCATTTCCCTCTTCCCTGGGCCTCTTGGGAGATGGCTGCAGCAGTGCCCCAGCTCTGAGGCCCTTTTGCTGTCAGCCCCACGAGGTTTACTCGCAGTGGTTTCCTAGCCTGATTTGTGCCTCGCTCCCTTTCTGCACTACTCCAGGATGCTGTTGGTGCCGCTACAGAGGAGGAGCGGCTGGTCAGAATGCAGGACGTCATCCAGCAGCTGCCCGCTCCTCACTACAGGTCAGTGCTGCCCTCAGCCTGTTGAGCTCAGCCCTGCTGCATGGCAGAGGGCAAGGATGCGATTCCAGGCTTTGTCTCACGCCGGCAACGTGATGCCTGTGTATGCTGAAGAGTTGAAGGCTCCATGGGGTTACTTTATGGGGTCAGTTCCTGGGCACGGGGGCACGCTTGGTGCAGCTGATGGCTGCGGCTGTGCTGTGCTGGGGCTTGGTGCTGCAGCGTGGCACTCAGTCAAGTTGGATCTACTTCATCTTTGGTGACAATAGCAATCACAAGAACTAGCATGAATGGAGGTTTGCTTTCTGAATTGCAGCACGGCGTGCTCGTTGGTGCTGAACATTTGCCTCTCTTGTCTTCCAGGACACTGGAGTACCTCATGAGACACTTGGCGTGTCTGGCTGGGAGCTCCACCATCACAAACATGCATGCCAAGAACCTAGCCATTGTGTGGGCTCCAAACCTCTTAAGGTAAACTTCTGGTTCTGTTTCAACACAACGCTTCATCTGTTCTCCAGTAAAAAAAAAAAAACAATCCTCTCTTTTTCTCCATCAAATGTGCTCTTCTCCTGTAAAATCTGCAGTAAGTGGCTGACAGCAGAGCAGGAGCCTGGGCTGTTCTCCAAGCCTACGGGCACAATGTCTAGGTGACAATTTCTGCAGTCTTGTTGAGATGGGACTGACGTGTCCTTGATCATCCAGGAGAATTTCTGCAGTGGCATCACTGATTGCCCACTGCAGAAGTCTCCAGAGCCTCAGTTGACAGCTTTTGGCTGCGACAATTCAGACTCGGGGAAACGGTCTTGGAGAAATGACTTCTAAAATCTGCCTTTTCTACAGATCACAGCAGAACGAGTCTGCCTGCGCCAGCGGAAGAGCTGCCTGCATGGAGCTGCAGATGCAGTCAGATGTTGTGGAATTCCTCATCAACCACACAGACGTCCTCTTCTGCTCCAAATCCAGAGCAGACATTGCAGATGGAGCAGGTGAGTGTCTTCCTCCATTAGCTTTATCTTGACCTGACACCGTGATCAAATGCAGGCCTTCTCCAGGACCTCTGAGATACTCTTTTACCATCAAGGGGACAGCAGACCTCTGGGCTTCGATAAGAATCTTGCATCCTGTTGCTGGATGCTGAGAATGTCCAAGCCCAAACTTTACAAGGAGGAAATGGTCATTATTATGGTTTGCACGCAGGAGAAGCTTGATGCCAGTGTGGCAGCAAAGCTTTCTCAGTTCCCTGCCCCCATTTTCTCAGGTTTTTCTGTGCCTGTTTCGATACAGTGAGCTGCTCTTCATGATGACCGTGTCCTTTGCCATAAACATACCTCTGCCTACATGGTTATTTTGAGCTCCTCTTCTTCCAGTGGCTCGGATAAGCAAGCCTGAGAAAAATACAGCACCTCCCCCAGAACTGTGGTGGCTGTGCTGCTGCTTTCTGATCCTCGCTCTGACCTGTGGTTTTCCCTTACAGGGTACAGTTCTCTCCCAGGGCCCAAGTCTGTGGGGGTCTCTTCTGCTGCCACAAAGCTGCTCAGCCTGGAGGAGGCACAGGCACAGAGGCGAGGCCACAGCAGCTCTCCTGTTGTGACAGAGAGCAGCAGGGACATTGAAGTGGAAGAAAGCCCTGCAGCTGGGCAGGGCAACTTCCACACAGTCATCGACTTTCCATCTGACAGGTAAAGAGGACTTTCTTTTCCAGCACCTAGCATCATTGTTTGGGTGGGTTTTTGTGTTTGTTTGTTTGCTTTTTTCTAGTGCCCAAACTTGCTGAAACTAGGTTACGCTAATGGTGGGGTTTTCCAGATTTCAGGACCACGTGCCTGAAACCAATTCCAGTTCTCCTCTAAGCAGAGCTGTTGGTCAGACTTGCTGGCACTAGAAATTAAGCATGGCATGAGATGAGGCCGATCAGCTGCTAATGTAAGAGTCAGAGATGCTTTTGAGCTTCCTTTACGGCCGCATGGTTCCTCAGAAAGCAGTTACGCCTGCCAGCTCAATAAAAGCCATCCTTCAGATGCTGTGCTGTACAGCTGCGCAGCCTTTGCTCACATGCTCTGCATCTTGCTTGACAGAGTGGAGGGGAATTTAGCCAGCAAGACTTCAGGGCTGAGCTGTAGAACGGAGCCACCCTCAACTGTTGGAAACAGAGCGAGTTTCTAAGTTGTGCTTCTGCAGAAACCAGGCAGTGCTAGGAACAAGCAACTGCTGCCAAGAGCTCAGTGCTGCTCTTCCCTCACCCTGCACCACGCACGACTCACAGCATTCGCTGTTTTCTCTCTCCAGGCAAAATCCACCCAGCAACAATGAGGAATCACCAGCTGGCAGTTGGTGTTGCTGCTTCAGCCTCAGAAAGCCATCCTCTGGGAGCAAACGCCAACTGCAGCGCAATGCCAGGCAGCCCTCAGAAACAGCAGTGGTAGTCCTGGCAGGTAAGGGTGCAAATGCAGCTTCCAAATCCCTGCTTTTCAGGAACACAGAATTCAAGCTTGCGGTGCACTTGTATCTCCTTCTAGCATTCCAGCCCCTGCCTAACATCTTCAGTACACCCTTCATCAAGAACCACTGTCGTAATTCAGCTTGTGAAAGTTTGACACTAATCCCTGTGTATCCTTTCTAGGTGAATCCAGCCCTTGCCAACCCAGAAGATCCAGGGCAAGTAGCAGTGATGCACTATCTGCTTCCGTCAGTGGAGATCTCATAGGGAGCACGAATTGCTGCAGTTCCAACAGCAGCCTTCCATCTAACAACAGTAACAACAGTGATGGAGAGAGCCTTCCATCTGAAATCATTAGTGGAGAGAATGAGCTCATCGAGGTTCTTGCTCTCATTACACCTGGCTCTGCTGAAGTTGCTGACCTGAGCCTCCCAGACACCACCGTGACCAACCTCGATTCTAACCAGGAGTCTCTGCAGTGCATCCCATCCCAAGCACAGTCAGAGTGCCCAGAAAGCTGCACCTCCATGCAGGAGCAGGCCAGGATCAGTGAGGAGGAGCAGAGCCTCTTGCAGGGGGACTTTCAATCAGGCCTCCAGTCCCAGGCACCGGACAGCAGCACTGAGAGCTCTGAGCCACTCTCTCCATGACAAGAGAGGATGAGTCCCATCTTTATCTGGACCTCTCACACCCTCCTGTCTTTTATATAATAATAAAAGCACACTCGTGCTCAATCAATGCCTTGACTGCCTTTCAAGTCTTCATTCACACGGATAGGGATGAATGCAACACACAGCAAGGCACCTCAGCTTGCAACGCTGTGGCTGTGGGGTGTGTGCAGTACAGCTCTGGAGTTGTTCGCATTTTGTCTGGCTTTGGGATGTCTGCAGGGAGAGCTCTGCTACCATCTGGTATGGTAGCAAATAATCTCTAGTATCCTGGATGCTGCTCATGATACTCCCAAGCTTCCTGGCTGTGGCTTTGTGATGCTTTTCAGGGCTTTCTGATGCATTTTGATGCTTTGGCTGCTCCTTAACACCTCTCTCCTCCCACCATGTCCTTTCCTGGCTCCCACCTACGAGCTGGCTGTGCAGATCATCTCCAGACCTGTCATCATCACACTGCGGCAGGAGGACCTCACCCTGGCCAACGTCAGGCAGTACTGCTTGGTCTGCAGCTCAGTGGCCATTTCCCTTTTAGGCGGCTCTTGCAGAACAATCAAGCAGCAGAACCTTTTGCTCACCCTGCAGCACACAAATGCTGCGAAAGCAGAAACAACCTGGGAATCTCTGGGTCTGCAAGACTGCACGGACACTCACCGACTGTGTTTGATGGCTCCCTCCCATCCTTGATTTCCTTCTCCCCTTCTCCTCGTCTGATCCCACTGCTGAGCCATGGTCAAGCTGCCCAGTGTCTCAGAGCATCGTGCAGAGCCGTGCTGGCACCTCCTCCCCTTCCTCTCCTGCAGCTCGACGTGCAACCTCACCACTTCTCTGACAGACCTGCTGATCCCACGCGTGCCATCGGGATGCTCTGGCACAGGACGTGCCTCTAACCCAAAGCTCCTTCCCACTCTCCCAACAAAAAGCAAACCAACCGCACCGCCAGCAGCACAACCCCGCAGCAGACAGCAGGGAATGCCAACAGCTTCACGCTGCTCCCCTTCACTCCCATCCTAACTGTGTGCGCACGGAGAGGCGGAAGGATGGGGTTGCAGGCTGACCTCTGCTGAGGTGAGTGAGGGCTCACCGTGTTGCTCCGTGGTAGATTTGTTCCTGTTCAGTGCTAACAGGAAACTCACACGACACTGAGGGCCTTGCAAAAGTCTGGCAGGTGATGTCAGTTGCTCTTCCTTTTCCCACTGATGCTGTCACTCCATGGTAGAAGGCCACCACATTGACCAGGCTGCATGTCTCTGTTTCCACTGTTTCTGCATTTCCTTCTTCTTGCTCCCTGTAACCAGCAGTTTCAGCCATGCTGGTTTCCTGCCTCCTCTGCTTGATTTCATGTGGCAGGGATGGAGAGGTGTTCAGCTCTGAGCAAGTTTTTTTCTGAAAAAGTGATCAGCTCTCTTCCATCCCTTTGCCCCTACAAACAGCTGTCCAGAGGATCTCGTCCAAGAATGCCTTGAACAGCCTGCAGCTGGCTCTCCTGAAGTTCAGGCTCCTGACTTTGCTTCCTGCCAGGCCCGCATTCCTTGAGATCACAAACTCAAGGAGGGCATGGTCACTGCAGCCCTGACCGCCTCCTGTCGTAACCCCTGGTGTGCACCATGTCCAGCAATGCTTCCCTTCTGCTTGCTGTGCCAATGCCTGCACCACAGAGTGATTCTCACTGCACTCCAGGAGTCTCTCAGATTACAGATAAACATCATAGGAAAAAAAAAAAAATCACAGAATGGCCAGGGTTGGAAGGGACGTCAAGGATCATGTAGGGCCACACATGCAGGGCTCCCAACCTCCCCATTTAAGACTAGACCAGGCTGCCCAGGGCCCCATCCAACCTGGCCTTGAACACCTCCAGGGATGGACGGGGCATCCACAGCCTCTCTGGGCAGCTGTTCCAGCACCTCAACACTCTCTCTGCAAAGAACTTCCCCCTGACATCCAACCGAAATCTGCCTTCCCTCAACTTAAAACTATTTCCCCTTGTCCTGCAGTTATCTACACTTCCAAAGAGTTGATTCCCCTCCTGTTTGTAGGCTCCCTTTAGGTACTGGAAGGCTGCAATGAGGTCACCCCGCAGCCTTCTTTTCTCCAGGCTGAACAAGCCCAGCTCCTCAGCCTGTCCTTGCAGGGGAGGTGCTCCAGTCCCCTGCTCATCTCTGTGGCTCTCCTGTGTCAATCCCACGTTTCCTTTCTCTGTCTCGCAGGTCAGCTCCTGCTGGAAGCAGATGGTATCCCAGTAGGAATGAAGGTCAGTGCAGGAGCAGCTGCTGACGGGAGGAAGGAAGTCCATGCTGATGAGCTCTGAAGCATCTGCAGGTATGGTTCTGGAGGAGGCAGCAGTGATGTTGGAGGGCTCCCCAGCAGGAAGCTGTCTCATCCCAATGCTTGCTGAGTGGTTGGAAGGGAGCTTTCTTCATGACAGCAGCACCAGTGTCTTGATTCACATGTTGCAAAGACAAGGATTAGCACGAGTTCCAGTACCTACAGTATCATCACGAATCACGGTAAGATTACAATGTGTCCTCATACAAACGCAGCCATTTCTCCCTGAGTCCAAAGGCTGTCCGGAAAGCATCTTTGAGGCCTCTCACACCAAACCACTGATGTTCGTCTGGGATCTGACTCATTAGGGTACAGGGGTTAGGAACCACAGGCTGTCTTTTGAGAACTGGTTCAGTCATTTTCTTACACCTTGCACCAGCCGATACGTGCCGTCTGCCTTCCGTGCCGACAGGATTGGGGTGTTATAAGGCCACAGACAAGGTTCCAGAAGACCATCCTTAACCAGTGTTTGTGTTACAGCTTTTAGACCCACTCTCCCTTCTAAGGCTATGGGACATTGTTGCTGTTTCACAGCTTCACTCCCTCCTCGGACAGTTATTTGTAAGGGAAAATTGTGAGTCCACCCCGATTTCCTTCCCCTGCCCACACCTTCAGATTCATTTCTTCTCATCACAGCTGTTAACACATTCATTGACACCCTGATATCTGTTTCACAGACTTTCAGCTGTAATCCTCATTTAACTGTTAAATCTCTCCCCGATAAATCGGTCCCTGCTTCAGGCACACAGAACAATTGCCCTGCAACTATTTTATCTTTCCATTTTAATTCTGTGGTCCCACAGAGTGGAGCTGTCATTTCTGATCCCTCAGCCCCCGTCCCAAGCCTGCTAATGCTGTAACACTCCAGCAGGGACAGCCTCGGGACCCGGAGGATGCATTTTCTGCCATTCCTGCATGGCAGCTTGTCGAATCATTCCTCGTTCCTCCCTGTTATACAACACACTCAGGATGGGCATCATCTCCTCCCATGAGAAAAATCTGGCCCCAAGAATTGATCACACTGCTCTGCTAATCCAATAGGATCTTCCATTGAAGATTTCATTTCCCTTTTAAAATCTCTCCCTTCTCCACTAGTGAGTGAGGCATTGACATGCCCTATTCCTGTTAACCCTGGAATGGCACTGACAGCTTAGAGCACAGAGATGCTCTTTCTGCGGTGTCCTGCTTGCCTGCTCCTCCCTGGAGGACCAAATGCCACAGATGTGCACCGTGCCATGGAAGGAGCAGGAAAGGGCATGAGAAGGCACTCCATGCCATGCCATGGGGGAAGGAACAGTGCTTTGTTGTGTGTGTGTCCTTTTCTGCATGTGTGCAGCAACAGAACACCACGTTTCCTGCAGTGCTCTGGAACCCAACTTTCCTTTCACCTGGCTGCTGCTGGGTGTCCAGGAAGTTATGCACAACAGCCACATCCAGATACACGCCTGGTACCTCTGAACTAGCTAATGCTGTAGGATGGAATGTTGTTTCTGCACTGGATATCAAAAGGTGGGATTGGTCTGAAGCAGTACAGCACAATGTGTTTTGTAATTTGCCCTTAGAAACAGTTTGAAAAAGTAGAAACACTTTATTAGTAAAAATAAGTTATTTCATAACATATTTTAGAAATACAGTTGTTCAATCATGTGATTAATTCTCACTTACAGAACTGTAGTAGTTACAAATAGTATGGGTATAGCATTAAGGACCAGAAAGCATGTTGTAAGGCCATTCTGTTTGGATAAGAGAAGCTCAGCAAAAGAAAAACAGACTCCAAAGAAGCCAGGGCCTCCACACAAGGCCGAATTGACTCACTCTGTGGGCAGGTTGGGATGCAACAGGCAGGCATCAAGAGACTCCTCTCCATCCTCCTTCCAAACTTATCTCTATTCAGGGATGAGCAGCTGTCCAGAAATAGTGGCCAAGTGTTGATAAGCAGATGTCAGACGTTCAATAATCAGCATTATACCTGCTGAGCTACAACAATTGGTGTTCAGCCAGTCACACACACACACACACACAGAATGGCCCGGGTTGGAAGGGACCTCAAGGATCATGAATCTCCAACCCCCTGCCACAGGCAGGGCCACCAACCTCTGCACCACTGTACAGATGCACAGTGCTGGATAGAAACAGCAGTGTGGGAAAAAACTGTATGCTGTGGATGGAAAGGGGGAATCAGAATGGTTTAACAGCTCACATTATGAATGTATTTTCACCTTCACATTACCCATACGATGTCTGAGAAGGAGCTGTGTGTCAGATTATTTTGTAGCCAAAACTTACTCTGACAGTTGAAAAGATGTGGCAAGAGAATGAGATAAAAAGGTGAGGCAAGAGCAGCAAAGGCAGCAGCCAGATGCTGGAAAAAACAGCCAAGAAGACTGAAACAAAGCAGACATCATCTCTGCAGAGCGACTGTTGCCAAAGATCAAGCTGTGGCACGTAGCTGATAACATCTCAGGTCAGAAGGCTGCAGACCTTCTAACGATGGCTCTCTCTGTCTCTCAGCTTCCTGCATTTGGGCCTTATGCTCCCTTTCTTTCACCAGCCCTCACGTTCAGTGCCTAGCTGATGGCAGTCCTGCTCAGCCTCAGAGAAAGGTGACCCCAGCCAGCATTTCTCTGCTTTGTTTCCTGCGTCAGCAATAACTCTGAGTAACTAATGCATTCAGGAAAATCAGGGTCTGTTTGTGGACCGTTTGCAAACATAAAGAGGTAACAGTTCACTGTCTTCCAGACTCTTTCTGGCTCTGATGCAAGGGGCCAACAGAGCTTCTGGGGGTCTTTTGTCTTTTTCAGTTTTATTTGTTGCATGGCTGCTCGCTCTTATCCTTCTTACCTCTTCATTACTTTAAAGGAGTGATGGAAGTCAATGGGGACACACAAACACCTCCCAGAGCATCTGCTGTGATTTTCAGAGACCCTTATGAGTAGAGATCATCTCCATGCAGGGTCGAGGCTGCAAACAGGTTGACATCGGCCTTTGGGATTATGCAAGTGAAAATCATAAGGAAGGTTTAAGGGATAGATTTTAAACCATAGGAGAGATTTAAAGAAAAAAAAAATGTAGAAAAGAGTCTATTTAACAAATATGTTTGGTTTTTTGTTTGTTTGTTTTATACATAATTTTGTTAAGCAGAGACTCTGAAAGATTAGGGAATCCTTATTAAGATGAAGTACTGCTAATAATTTTGACAGGTTCGGTAAGAGGATGCCATTTCTGGATGCATTAAAAACCAAAGTCAGGTGGCTTTGCTGCATACCAAAGATAGAAATCCCATGCTGCCTGAAAAAGAATTAACACTGATTGTGGCCTTCTGTTCTGGGCAGACCAGGAAGGGCTTGAAGAGATGCTTCAAATGGCCTCAAATGCTTCAAATGTGTAACTCATTTTCCAGTGCTGCAGGCTCCCTTGGTTTGGACCGTGGCTTGGAAACAACACTGGAGAGGAACTCAGCCAACTCAGTGGGCACGCAGTAGGTTTAACATTTCAAACACAGTTCCAATCTGTAGAGCCCATTCCCACCCTGCATTGAAATCACACTTTTGCAACAGGCTTTTCTGCATACATGACTGAGATACATAGATCCAGCTTTGTTCTTGTCTTCAACTTCAAGGCAGTCCATCACAATGACAAACCCCTTTTGTGAACTGCTCAGGTAATCACTGGCCTCATAGTTGGTGGTGTTTTACTGGCCATACAAGCGGTGCATTTGAGGCCTGTGCTTAATGTGCAAAGCACTGGACTGCATATTTTGCTGGTAACTTTGCCTCAGCAGGATTATCAGCAGAGCTTACTGGTATCTACTTGAATTTTGAGCTTCTGTTATTGGCTAGAGTATCTGTTTTGTTAAACAAATCACTCCACAGCCAGATGAGCGCAGATTCAGGACTAGCCAGCCAAGTTCGCTGTGCAAGACAATCTGCATCGACAAGTCTTGTGAGATTTGCAAATACAAATGGAAAACAAACAAACAAAGAAACTGTTTTTTAAAAAATCACGATTTCATGTTGTGAGCCGAGACTTTGAGCGTATTTGGTGGACATGATGAAGGTTTTAATGCTGAGATGCTTTATGAGTTTGACTTTTTCTTATGATAAGAGGTCAGAAACTGCAGGAAAAGGTTTGTGCCAAATGACAAAGGAAAGAACACTTCCTGCAAAACGTCTGTTAGAAAGCAGCACGTTGTCAGCTGGAATCATGAGTTATGATCTGGAGAAAGGCTGTGCCAAGGTATTTACAGATGTCTTCTGATGGGTTTGGAGCATTTCTGGCTTGCGGAGGAGGCATAATTCTGCAAAGCTGGTGGTTGCTTGATTAATCTGAAATAGAAAAAAGATCAATAAATGACCAAAATAAAAACAAAAAAAAAAGCACCCAGATATATTGATAGCTGCATTACGTACTACATGATTCCTTTCAGCTCTATATATGTTTTTTTTTAAATAAGAAAGTGTAGAGCTGCCAGTTCCCTTATGCATCCTTTCTAGCTCCAGGTTAAATAAAAAATGTTATTCCTGTCACCTGGAAGATGTATTCTAGGAAGAATCATTTTCAAACTATTTGTATTTCTTTAAGACGTTCAGTTATGGAAAACAAACAAACAAACAAAAAACAACCAACAATCTCTACAATCTGAAAAATTAAAAAAAACCCTCTTGACTTTCTCTGGACTGACCTAAAAGTATAACACATTGCATACGAATGTTTAAGGAACAACAAAGAACTGTCACGGAAAAGGAGGGAGCTGCTCTTTTACCTATCAAACCTTCCACATCTTTGAGTGTCTGCCAGCAACCAGAATGTGTGGAGGCACCTTCAGTCAATGGAGGGCAATGATGGCAGCATACTTACATTAATCCTGGATGAAATAGCACAGCACTGATAGAAACTTCCCAACAGTCTGCACTGATCTGAAATGCTCTGGCAACTCTTTGCAAAAGGCTCTTCATGCTGAGTATTTTCATTTCATTGCTTGCCTGCTGGTATCACCTGTGCTAAGCCAGCTGGACAAACCTAGATTGGCAGCTCCTCAGATGTGTTACCAGCTAATTTCTCACTGATCATTAGAAACACAAAGTTAATTCTGCTGGGAATTCAGCCATCTTCTGCGTCTCTTCCTTCTCCTGATCTCTGTTCTACCTCCGTTTGACACAGATACACATTCAGGCTAATTAGTGAAATTTACTTTGACCCAGCACAAAAAGGAGAGCAAAAGGAAGGGCAAAATGAATGAAATAGCAACACAAGTTACCCAGCTGTTGTGTTAAAAGACCATTTTTAAGCCAAAAGAACTGCAGAAAGAAGGAATGGATGGATGTCCTGGAGCATCTAGTTCTCCAGATGCCTACAAGAGATGCCTTTCTGCGTGTGGGACACAGAGCAGATCCCCTCTGATACTCGGCACAGGGATGGATGGTGCTAAAAGCAGGTTTGTGTTTACCTACAGGGCCCTTTGTTTGTTTGTTTCCATGTACAGAGAGCCCATAGGAGGGATCAAAGCCATCTCACAGTTTGTGCTTGTAGGTTCAGTGTTTGGGAGCATTTACCTTCTGAACAGCTGAAACCAAAATCTGCAATTCAAAGCCTGTGAATAATATTCACATAATAATTAATTAAGAAATGAATAGATAAACCTTTCACACCTGGAGCTCAGCTGCCATCACAGACCATTGCAGTGACTGCCATGCATTCAGCTCTGTGTTGATAGTATCACTGGTGTCTCTCTTCTAGAGATGGATCTAAGCTGAACTGTGACTGCTGGTCGAGTTTCCACCTTAGCAGCTCCTCTACTGCTGCTGTCACAACTGCATTGTCCACCTGAACTGCGGGGTTGGATGTGACCTTGTGAGCAGCAGTCTGCTGGCAGACCTGTGAGTATTTTCCAGTATGCAGTTATCCCTGGTCAGTAGAAGAAGGAGAGAATTAATGCATGTATGCATATATTACAAATACATTAATTATATAATTATATAAATTACATTTAATTACATAAATTATATATAACTTATATTATAAATCTATGAAATAGACATGAATACATACAAACAATTAAAAATTCACGAATATTTTTGTGCATATTTAAATACAGGAATGCATTCCATTAGAGGCATTGATAAGCAGGCATTTAAGCACACCTTGCTTTGCTGTTTCAGCAGGTCTGCACCAGAATCCTGACTGTAAGTGACATCTGTGAATGTCTTGAAAAGGACAGCTCAAATCTCAGGTCATGCACGAGCATGGAGAAGCTGATTTCCTCTTGGTTAAGTCTTGATTGTTCAGTGTATAGTAGTCAGATGGAAGACAACAGGTAGTCCAAATGCACTGATTTGAGAAAACAGCTGCTCTGGGTACGAGGAAACGGAGAGAAAATGAAGAAACAGACACTCCCAGAACTCTGCTGTGAGCACTTGTCTCACGAAGGATATATCATAACAAGCACAAAACTAATGGAAGAAGAAATGGGCTTTCTAGCTGTGTATTCATCCTTGGCATAACTAATTCTGTCTTTAGACATGTTTCTGAAACACTCACACGTTTTACCAACAGATAAGTAGGTAAGTGACCAAAATGCTGAATGTCAATGAAAAAAATGTCATGTCAAAAAAAAAAAAAAAAAAAAAAGAATAACAGAAATGTTTCAAAAGATTACTAGAGAAAGGCCTCTCACCATGGCACAAAGCTGCTAGAGTTTCCCAGGACACAGGAACAAGATTTTCTCCACTTTCCCACTCTTCCCACTTGAGCATTTTGCAGTCAATGCTTTGGGGCTTTGGCAGAACTCGTGGGTTACCCTAACGTAGGATACTGGCTTCTATATTGCCAAAACATCTCATGGTGATTTTGGTCGCCCAGATTTCAGCTCTGTTGGGGATGAAAAAAGAGGCTTACTTTCCCACTGTCAGTCCCACAGATTCCTTCTCTCCCATTTGAAACGTCTGGGACATTACTGAGAAAAACACTGCAGTCTTTTGTTCAGTGGTTGGCAAAGGCAATGCTCCCTGCATTCGTTGCATGGGGCTTTTTCCATGCATTTCTCATTGCTGTACACAAGTGCATACGGATACTTAGACACTCAGATGTAGGTTGCTCCAAAAGTAATGCCTGCTATTGATTTCGATGGAAACTGCAGCTCTGCTGCCATCTGCTGGCACGACAACAAAACGTAATGGAATATTTGTAGGAAGGTTCAGCCTCTGCTGCCGTACCACCAACAGTCACCTCTGATATCATGGGCATTCATCATTATCTATAATCACAAAGACTGAACATATGGCCACTGACACAGATTGCTGGCAAGGTCTACGATTAACCTGCAACGATGAGGAAACCCATGAAGTCTGCGTGAAAATGATAAAAGCTGACCAGGATAACTGCCAGCCAGCTTTTATATTAAAGATCAATAGATACAGCATTTCTGTGTTTGGCAGGGTTAAGCAGTCGGCAGCTGAAAAACAAAGCACTGGATTTTGTGATATTAGTGAAAGAGTGAAATGTGAACAAATGAACCACTTTCAGATGTCACCTACTGCCTTTTTCTGTAGCTGCATTAATCTCTGCAGAAATACATTTTTCCTGTGTTTTGCCTGCATTTGTGCCTGAGATAGCACAGTTGTTTCACAGAACAGACACAGCCACAGCCAATAATGCAACAGCACGGTTCCCATTACATCTGTTTTTTCCTTTCTTTGCAGGAATTCCAGTTGCTCTAAACACGTTGTCACATTTTTACAGCAGTCATACAAACAGCTGTGGCAGGTGCAAGAATGAGAGCCGGAGAGCACTTCTGTGTGCGCAAACAGTGCATCAAGTGCAGACACGTAGTTTAAAATAAAAACTGGACCGAGGAGAGCAGGCTGGAAAAGCTGAAGTATGACAGTAATTATTTTTTGGTGTGACATTTCTTAGACAGGGCGGGGGGAGGTGGGGGGGACGGAGTGGGGAGCGGCGTGGGGGAGAGGGAGAGGAAGAGAGGAAGAGGGGGGGACGGCGGGGGATGGGGAAGGGGAAGGGGCGGCCCCCCCGGAGGAGCTGGCGGGCAGAGGCAGCGGGGTGCAGCTCCGCACAGGACCCGAGCGGCTGCCTCTCTCCCTCCGGCCCGGCTCAGCCGTCTCAGCTCGCCGCGGAGCAAAGCACGCGCTTTCCCTCGCACTGCCGTGCTTTGACCGGCATTCCGGACGCTCTCGCGTCTCTCGCTTTGCCGGATCGGCTTCGTGCGGCGAATCGCCGTTCCTCCTCGGCTCGCCGCCGCCGTGTTTTCTCTCGGTTCCAACTATCTGCTCGCTCTCTGCCCTTCCCCCTCTCCCGGAGCGCACGCGGCCCGGGGCCGGCCGGCTCGCGGCAAACCGTTCCGAGCCCTGCGGCTGTTTGTCCTTTTCCCGGGGGGAGGTAGGGAGGGGGAACAAAGGGGAAGGAAGGGGGAAGGAAGTGGGAAGGGAGGGGGAAGGGAAGAATGGGAGGGGAGGGAAGGATGGGGGGGGGAAGAATAGGGGGGAAAGATGGGGGAGGGGAAGGATGGGGGGCGGAAGGATGGGGGGAGAGGGGAAAGCATTTTGGGGGGGAGAAGTCTTGTGAATGACTGCTGGTGGTACTGATTTCCTGGCTTTGGTCTCAGTCCTGCACAGCCACTGCGGTGAGCTGTGTTGTTTTTGTCCCACAGGAGTCACCACCGCCTTTTGTGGAAAGGATCACAGATGGCTGGGAGTGGATTTATCAGAGCTGCCAAAGCTGAGCGTAGCTGTAGGTGAAGCAGGACTGGACAGTGAAGTCCCCACCCTTTCCATAGCAGAGGTGGTGCTCACCTCCATGGCAAACAGCAGGTCAGGTGAGCTGTCCTTTGTTAGCTGGGCTGTGAAATGAGAAGCAGAGGCTTCACTGTAAGTCGTGGGAGCCTTGTGTCTTAAAATAAAGCCTCGTGCATTCTGTGCAAGTTCCAAACAGCTCCTTGCGTTGTAGGAATGAGGGAGCAGTTGATTCCCACCTGATCAAAGCAGGAGGCAGTGTGCACAGCTGGAACACAGGAGCTTCTGTCTGAACATCTGCAAACGCTTCTGGACTGTGTGAGTGATGGGCACTGTCACAGCTTGCCTGCACAGGCTGTGGAGTCTCCCTCCTTGCAGATCTTCCAGAGCTGTTTGTGGGGGTGGAGAGTGATAGGGCAAGGGGGAATGGCTTTACACTGAGACAGGGGGTGTTCAGGTTTAGGTTGGATATGAGGAGGCAGTTTTTCAGCCAGAGGGTGGTGAGGCACTGGAACAGGTTGCCCAAGGAGGCTGTGGATGCCCCATCCCTGCAGGCATCCAAGGCCAGGCTGGATGTGGCTCTGGGCAGCCTGGGCTGCTGGTTGGCGACCTGCACACAGCAGGGGTTGGAACCAGATTATCTGTGAGGTCCTTTGCAACCCAGGCCGTGCTATGACTCCACTTGGCCATGGTCCTGGGTAGGCAGCTCTGGGTGGTTCTGCTGGTGTAGGAGGTTGGAGCAGATGGCGTCCAGAGGTTTCTCCAACCTCATCTAGTCTTGATTCAGTGGCAGCAGAGCATTTCTCTCCTGCATGCTTTCTGCTCTATGAGCAGATGCACCCAGAGGACCCCTTTGGACGTGTCATGCAACAGCATTTCAGCCAGCTGGACTCTGCACTTTGTTCTTTGTCTCAAAGCCTGATTGTGAAGCACAGCAGAAGAGTTTTTTGAACAAGTGAGTACCTGCAGCCCTAAGAGCCATGGGGAACTGGAACACCTGGAGAAAGGGTAACTGTAGGTAATTTTAGAAGTCATCAGCTGGGCCAGCTGGGCTGAAGCAAAAAGGGCCAAGGCAGAGCTGCTGCCTGCCCTGGCGATGTGGCTAGTCATCTCAAGGTCCCTGGCCAACAAGCAGCCTGTCTGCTGGTGTGGGATAAGGCAACGTATGGGTTCCTCTGAGGCTTTTCATGTTAGATATCTGTAGAAATTTTTAGGCAAGGCATCTCATCAGACTTTGAGCTGCTGCTTCTTTCCAGCTAGGCAGTTTTAAAGACCCCCCATGCAGATGAGGGTCTTTGAGGGTCTTTGTTGTGTTGTGGGAAGTGAGTCTTTTCTTCCAGAAGGAATCATCTTGAGGGATTTCTGTTTTAGGGCTGGACTGAGTGCAGCGTCACGGATGTGAGTGAGTTTCACCTGCTGTGTTCCAGAAGATGAGCAGCACAGAGTGCAGGCTCTGGAGCCTTTTGATGGATATGAGGTAATCCTTGTCAGCACTGAAAGAAGACTCTTGTGTGTAAGAGAAGATTTGTGTTCCTTCCTCAGAGAGAGATACCTTAGGGAGACAATCTCAGCACTGCAAAGTAGCTGCTGTTGTAAAGGCTATTGCTGACCCTGAAAATTGCAAGTGCTCCAGTTGCAATTCTTTCAGTGCAGAAATGCATTGAGGGTTACTGGAATACCTGGAAAGTGTGCCTGGTGTGAGGTTCCTGACCTGCAGATGTGTGAAGCATTTCTGGAGGGAGTGTATGCTGCTCTTGCATTTCCCTGGGCTGTTAGTGCTTTGTCACCGTTGAATAGGGTTTCCTAGCTATATTCAACAGATATTTTGTTCTCTCTTTTTTTTTTTTTTTTGGTAGCCATTTCTCTAATAATGACTGAGTTTTAGCTGTGACTGTTTTCTGTGCCATTTTCTATGTTAACTGCTGGCAAATTTGCAAGTGTCAGAAGTGTAGGATTGAAGATAAAGCAGGGACAGTGAGTAACTTTGAGGTAAGTGTTGAGTGAGATAAGTACTGGATGTTTCTCGTTCTACCTTGTGGTTCTCTGTTTCTAATTCTAGAAGTGTAACAGCCTGCAGTATGAGAACAGTTGAATGTGGTTGTGTTTGCTTTGCCACCAGGCATCGTGAACAAAATCGTTCACAGAAATTCTGGCAGATGAGCACAGTGGTGTAGCAGTGTTCACAGCAAATACTGGAGAGGAAGGAAACGTCTCTTACAGTGAAAAAGCAAACTCTTAGATTTCCAGTTTTTACATTTTATGCCATTTTGCAAAAGTTTCGTCTCCGCCTAAGATGAAATTTGGGCTCGATGTTGATGCTGTTATTTCTTTGCACTTTAAATTTCTTGTTCATGCTGCCTTGTCATACAGTGGGGTGAATCTATTCAGTCCCCTGGTAGTGAACGCACTCAGTTCCTCGATGTCCACAAAAGCCAGGGTGACCTCTAGTATTGCTGCTGACGCCTTGTGCAGGCCTCCACTTGTGCAGTTTGCCTTACAGTGAGACTGGAAATCATGTGTAGGTATGGTCAGACAGCAGAGGCCAGGCTGTATCTTTGAACACTTCTGATTTCTTTAGGGTCAGTCATATTTCGTGACCTCTGGGGAATCTCCATCCCTCTGGTATACAGCCTTCAGCCCTTTTTATGCTCACACCTGGAAGCAAAAAGGGAAGCTGCTTCTGAAGAAGAGCATTCATCATGCAACTTAAATACAGCTGTGGAACTCGTTGCTGTACAATGTGTGTGTGAGTTTAAAGAGCAGCTGGATGGCTCATGAATGAGAAAACCACCCAGAGTTATTTGATGGAGCAGGGAATCCCTGGGCTGTATATTTTTGAGGGTTAGGAGAGATTGTACAACCTTGTTTCTTTCTCAGATGCAGTTTTAGGCTTCTGATTTTGGCCATTGCTGGAAATACTGTGAAGCCAGTTTCATTTGTGCCTTGTTTGCTCTGGCCATTCGTTAGTAGCTTTTGGTCTGAGATTTTGAGAGCACGTGCTTGGTTTTTTTTCTTCTTTTTGTCTTGATACAGGAATGGCATCTGCAGTGTTCTTACTTTGCCTTGACTGCATCAAAGGGGATGGAACCCTCCTGGACTCCATTCTTATCCAACGTGACAGGTACATGCTGACTGGTTTTTGTGGTATTTTATCTCACACAGGCTCCTCTGATAGATTTCAGGAGACAGTAAAACCCTGGAGGGAACAGATGAGACGGTGATATCCAGTTGGCTTTTTCCATTCTCATTCACTAAGGACTGCTCATTGCCAGGTGAAGCCAGCCCAACAAATTCCTGCTTTTGGCTGCTTGCTTCCTTTAGGGAGCGGTAAGCAGAAGCTGGAAGTCGGTGTAGAGTAGTTGAAAGTGCTGCAGATTGATTTCCAGGGCATGTCAGATTGTCAGATGGCTGCATCAGGTTCCTTTGCAATTTTTAGTTTTATTTTAGAGCTACAAAGTGTAAGTGATGGTTCTTGTTTGCTTGAAATTCAGGTTGTTGTGGTCCTGGTTGGCTTGCAGTTCCTCCTCATCGTGGCCCCATCAGGCTGGCTGGCAGTGTCAGTGCGTTGGCACTGCAGCTCAGTCTGAAGCTCTTGGCTTGAGACGTGACGGTCAGCACTCCGCTCTTACAAAACCCAGTGTGATGCTGAGCACTGGAGGCTTTGGGGAGGAGAATGGACATCGCTGTCGTCTGCGGAGTTCTCCTGCTCTTGTGGAGTCTGCAGGCTCCTGGCACAGCAGATGTGTGAAAGAGGAAATGCTGATAAAGATGGGGAAGTGTTTCAAGTGGGTACTGATGGCAGGGGTAAGGGAGACGTGTTTGTGCTGGCAGTGAAATGTCTATCAGTGAGTGATGTCACAGTGCAGTTACACTGGCAGGCAGAGAGATGTGAAGGTTGGAACGTCTCAGGAGAAAGAGCAGTGTGACCTGTGGTATCTTCTGTCTCTAGAGATGAGCGACTGCAGCATACTGTGCCGTGTCTCTCAGACAGCCCAGCCCTGGTGGCAGGAGGACGAAGATCCCCATCAAATGCAGCTTTGGCAGTGCTGTGGCTGAGGTTCCCAGACAAATGGCTGTTGGGTAGAGAGACTCCAGCACAAGAAGCGATGCAGCCAGATGTGGGTGTTCCTGCTCCAGCGGGGGGATTCTGTGATTTATGGCACTCTTGGAAGTGCCTAGGGTGCCCTCCATCAACGAAGGGGACTTGGAGAGTAATCCTGGGTGCCCGAGAAATTGAGCGTCCTTAGGAAGTGCTGCACTGCTAAACCTCTGCCATATTTTTTGGGTGCTCTTCACAGTGATGGTTTTCTTGTGGAGAAAATCATTGGTGGCAATTCAACAGCTTACCTTTGTTTCTTCAAGTTTGAAAAAGTTGTGAGAGCATTTCTCGCCATACTGTAAGGATTTAAAGCTGGTCAGCTTTTGGCCTAACAGTGATGGAGCCCTTTAGATGTGCTCTAGCTGTAGCGTGTCATCAATCACTGTGGCAGGCGTAAAGTACATTGTTTGGTTGCTGAGAACAGCATGTTTTCCTTTGCTTGTGAATTGATCCCTGGAAAGTTCCTCCTGAGAACATGTTTGTTCTTCCCTTCTTTTGTTCATTCATTCATTCTTTCTTTCTTTCCTTCTAAGGAAACTCGGAACTTTTAACTACAGATGTGCTGCTCTGCAGAAGACTCCAGAAATCACTGATCTGTGGTCAGCGTAGGCATTAATCTGCCTGGGTTTGGAGATTAAAACAAGGTACGATTAATTACATAGCCTTGAGGTTGTTTTTCAGAAACAGCAATGGAAGCAGTGATGGGCAAGTCTCAAAAGGTTTACGTAAAGGTTCGGATCAAATCCCTAAATTCCATAGACATGGAAACTGGCTGGAAACATCCATAAGAGGGAAAAGTGCTTTGAGGATGTATTTTAAGTTAGACCAGTGGGCCCAGTGGGAAAAATAAGAAACTGTTTAGAAAACACCTCTTAATCTTGGGGCTGAGAGTCAGTGCACATCCTTAATTACTCTATCAAGGAAAGCATGAGAATTTTGATGACTTTCAAGGTCTGAATACAGGGACAAATGTAGAATTTCTGTCACATTTTATTCTTTTCGTAATGACTCAGTGTTTGGTCAAACTGGGAACAAGGATTCCAGCACAGTAGAGATGTTATTCTTCTCATAGCCTTTCTTTCTCTTTGCTCCCACAGAATGAAAAGACCTTCCTGCACTGACATGGAAGATCATGCGTTGTTATGCCAAATCCCTCGGGAGCATTTCTTCTGTGGCACCAATGGAACAGGAATGTGGAGAGATGTCCAAACACAGATTTTGGTGCATCAGCCCTCATGATACCGCATAAATTGACCCATAAACCACATTTATTCTTATATCTTCTCCTTCTTATTTTTTCTTTTTTTCTTTTTTGTTTTTCCTATCAAATATTCTGTCAATGCAGTGTACTTCTGGATGGCTACCAGGCTTTAAACTGAGAGGGAGCAATATAGTCATACTACAGGGCAGAAACCCCTTTAAATTACCTTGCCTTTAAGCCCAGGTTAACTCTGTGCTAACTGAGGCTCTGTCTTTCCCACTGCTTTTGAAAAGGAAGGACCAAGAGGGTGCACAAAAATCTGTCTTTTTCCCAGTATGCTATGGAGATAGAACCTTAGTTTGTAAGCTTCTGGGAGCTGTGTCTAATAGTAGAGTTGAGCAGTGGACCTTCTTCCTCAGCAGTGCTTCTGGCTGTGGTGGCACCAGAAGTACTGTGACATTACTTGAGCAAATGGGAAGAGAAAACAACTGCAGTGATTTCTATCAGGCCATGAAAAAGGTCCCATACGCACTTCTGCCATGCAGCTTTTGTTGCAGCTTGGCAATGTTCTAGCTCTAACATTAACAGCTCCCTCGTAGATCTAACAGCAGATGGGTGTGAAGCTGTGAACTACTTACTGAGCTGCTCTTGAAGTTATGCCAGGAGAGATACCTGCAGGCACACATTCATTCTGCAGGCCAGTGCTGTAAGGTCACAGGAAGAACGAGGTCAGCAGTGACTTGTCTGATGTTTCTGGGGTGTGCATTGGCTCGACTGGCTGCCCACAGTCACTGAGCTGCAAACAGAAGAGGTGGGGATAATAATTCATAACAGGTCAGTTATCCATTGGGTTTTTGCATCTCTTTATGTTTGCAAATGGTCCATGAACAGACCCTGATTTTCCTGAATGCATTAGTTACTCAGAGTTATTGCTGACGCAGGAAACAAAGCAGAGAAATGCTGGCTGGGGTCACCTTTCTCTGAGGCTGAGCAGGACTGCCATCAGCTAGGCACTGAACGTGAGGGCTGGTGAAAGAAAGGGAGCATAAGGCCCAAATGCAGGAAGCTGAGAGACAGAGAGAGCCATCGTTAGAAGGTCTGCAGCCTTCTGACCTGAGATGTTATTAGCTACGTGCCACAGCTTGATCTTTGGCAACAGTCGCTCTGCAGAGATGATGTCTGCTTTGTTTCACTCTTCTTGGCTGTTTTTTCCAGCATCTGGCTGCTGCCTTTGCTGCTCTTGCCTCCCCTTTTTATCTCATTCTCTTGCCACATCTTTTCAACTATCACAGTAAGTTTTGGCTTAAAAAAATCTGACACACAGCTCCTTCTCAGACATCGTATGGGTAATGTGAAGATGAAAACATATTCATAATTTGAGCTGTTAAACCATTCTGATTCACCCTTTCCATCCACAGCATACACTTTTTCCCACACTGCTGTTTCTATCCAGCACTGTGCATCTGTACAGTGGTGCAGAGGTTGGTGGCCCTGCCTGTGGCAGGGGGTTGGAGATTCATGATCCTTGAGGTCCCTTCCAACCCGGGCCATTCTGTGTGTGTGTGTGTGACTGGCTGAACACCAATTGTTGTAGCTCAGCAGGTATATTGCTGATTATTGAACGTCTGACATCTGCTTATCAACACTTGGCCACTATTTCTGGACAGCTGCTCATCCCTGAATAGAGATAAGTTTGGAAGGAGGATGGAGAGGAGTCTCTTGATGCCTGCCTGTTGTATCCAACCTGCCCACAGAGTGAGTCAATTCAGCCTTGTGTGGAGGCCCTGGCTTCTTTGGAGTCTGTTTTTCTTTTGCTGAGCTTCTCTTATCCAAACAGAATGGCCTTACAACATGCTTTCTGGTCCTTAATGCTATACCCATACTATTTGTAACTACTACAGTTCTGTAAGTGAGAATTAATCACATGATTGAACAACTGTATTTCTAAAATATGTTATGAAATAACTTATTTTTACTAATAAAGCACTTCTACTTTTTCAAACTGTTTCTAAGGGCAAATTACAAAACACATTGTGCTGTACTGCTTCAGACCAATCCCACCTTTTGATATCCAGTGCAGAAACAACATTCCATCCTACAGCATTAGCTAGTTCAGAGGTACCGGATGTGTATCTGGATGTGGCTGTTGTGCATAACTTCCTGGACACCCAGCAGCAGCCAGGTGAAAGGAAAGTTGGGTTCCAGAGCACTGCAGGAAACGTGGTGTTCTGTTGCTGCACACATGCAGAAAAGGACACACACACAACAAAGCACTGTTCCTTCCCCCATGGCATGGCATGGAGTGCCTTCTCATGCTCTTTCCTGCTCCTTCCATGGCACGGTGCACATCTGTGGCATTTGGTCCTCCAGGGAGGAGCAGGCAAGCAGGACACCGCAGAAAGAGCATCTCTGTGCTCTAAGCTGTCAGTGCCATTCCAGGGTTAACAGGAATAGGGCATGTCAATGCCCCACTCACTAGTGGAGAAGGGAGAGATTTTAAAAAGGAAATGAAATCTTCAATGGAAGATCCTATTGGATTAGCAGAGCAGTGTGATCAATTCTTGGGGCCAGATTTTTCTCATGGGACGAGATGATGTCCATCCTGAGTGTGTTGTTTAACAGGGAGGAAAGAGGAATGATTCGACAAGCTGCCATGCAGGAATGGCAGAAAATGCATCCTCCGGGTCCCGAGGCTGTCCCTGCTGGAGTGTTACAGCATTAGCAGGCTTGGGACGGGGGCTGAGGGATCAGAAATGACAGCTCCACTCTGTGGGACCACAGAATTAAAATGGAAAGATAAAATAGTTGCAGGGCAATTGTTCTGTGTGCCTGAAGCAGGGACCGATTTATCGGGGAGAAATTTAACAGTTAAATGAGGATTACAGCTGAAAGTCTGTGAAACAGATATCAGGGTGTCAATGAATGTGTTAACAGCTGTGATGAGAAGAAATGAATCTGAAGGTGTGGGCAGGGGAAGGAAATCGGGGTGGACTCACAATTTTCCCTTACAAATAACTGTCCGAGGAGGGAGTGAAGCTGTGAAACAGCAACAATGTCCCATAGCCTTAGAAGGGAGAGTGGGTCTAAAAGCTGTAACACAAACACTGGTTAAGGATGGTCTTCTGGAACCTTGTCTGTGGCCTTATAACACCCCAATCCTGTCGGCACGGAAGGCAGACGGCACGTATCGGCTGGTGCAAGGTGTAAGAAAATGACTGAACCAGTTCTCAAAAGACAGCCTGTGGTTCCTAACCCCTGTACCCTAATGAGTCAGATCCCACACGAACATCAGTGGTTTGGTGTGAGAGGCCTCAAAGATGCTTTCCGGACAGCCTTTGGACTCAGGGAGAAATGGCTGCGTTTGTATGAGGACACATTGTAATCTTACCGTGATTCGTGATGATACTGTAGGTACTGGAACTCGTGCTAATCCTTGTCTTTGCAACATGTGAATCAAGACACTGGTGCTGCTGTCATGAAGAAAGCTCCCTTCCAACCACTCAGCAAGGATTTGGATGAGACAGCTTCCTGCTGGGGAGCCCTCCGACATCACTGCTGCCTCCTCCAGAACCATACCTGCAGATGCTTCAGAGCTCATCAGCATGGACTTCCTTCCTCCCGTCAGCAGCTGCTCCTGCACTGACCTTCATTCCTACTGGGATACCATCTGCTTCCAGCAGGAGCTGACCTGCGAGACAGAGAAAGGAAACGTGGGATGAGCACAAATGCAGAAGCACAAGGCTGTGTCACCACCACGTCTTGCAGCCTTGGGAAGTCAGCTGCAACGACAGCCTTGGTCAGAATTAAAACGGGCACCGTAAATTAAGTGTGACCTCTGAAGTTGTTGCCATGATCAGAAATAGACGCTGAAATCGCTCACATAACTGTAGGTGGTTACCTCCAAATTCTTTTGCTTTGGGGAAAAGATGGACTCGGAATGGAAGCACACAAGAAAAATGACATCTGTTTGACCTGAACAGACTTGAAAGCTGGGCCTGGGTGAACCTAATGAGGTTCAACACAGCAAAGTGCAAGGTTTGGCATTTGGGCCGGAGGAATCCCAGGCATCTTTTGTCATCATGGTGGTTTTCAGTAGAACCAAACAATGAGACATCAGGTCACCGTGTGGGCTCCTGGGTGACACTGCCATTTCCAAGCCAGTGCAGCGTAGGGGCAAATAAAGTAAAATAGTTCAAAAAGATCTCACACTGATTGCGTATTTTACTGTTCTTTTACACAAAACAGAAGGGGAGGACAGCAGATGATGCAGCTGCATCAACACCCAGGGTGCTAAAGGAATGGAAAGACAGAAACATCAAATATCAATACATTATTCCAGTGCATTTTTCAATATATTTTTTTTATCATTTAAAATAAGCAGTTGGCACTCTTAAAGGAAAATCCTTGGCCTCCATTTCTGACGGTGTGGCAATCTGGCACGGACTCAGATGTGAATGATCCAAACAGTTTATTCCAGATTTTAACACCCCTCATATGCATTCACAAGTTTTCTCTCTTATCTTCCCCTTACAGCCGTTAGATGCCAGCAAAACACTCCACAAACACTCCTGAACTCTGTGCACACAGGCACCCATCCAACCAGAGCCATCAGTCATTCCCAGCCCTGCGCTCTTCCTCCAGTCATGGTCAGCATCACACGGCCGTCACGCAGCTTACTTGACTCAGTTTTTCTCTTCTTTCTGGAGGTGTCCTTGCTTCTCAGCCTTACCTTCTCGTGATGTTTATCTCGCTCTGCAGCTCCTGCTCTGAATAGGCTTTCTTGTATGACAGGTACAAAATGCAGCCACAGCCCCTGCTACCAAGGTCAGCTCTTCAGCACACATTACCTGAGGAGCACTTGGCAACTCATGCAAACTGAGCAGTGCAAGGAGGATTGTTTCACTTCTTCTTCTCCTGGCTCAGAGATTAATTTTCCTACCTAGAAAATAAGAAAAAAAAAGAAAGAAAAAAAATCCTGGCATAAAGCAGACACGATTGTTACTACGGAATTCTGGAAGGCAAGGGATTTGCCCTCTGTGATAAGAAGTTGACTGCAAAGAACTAAGAAGAGCCATGACCAGGTTGAAAACTTGTGGGTAAAATTAGGAACTGCAGCAATGCAGGGCTTCTGGAGGTGAGGGTCTGCTACAGGTCGCCTGGTCAGGGAGCCTGTTGGTGGGAGCTGCTTACTGCAGCCAGCAGAAGCATCGCACTCACTGACTCTCATCCTGATGGGGGATTCCAGTCAGTCTGGGAAATCAGCATGGCTGGCTGCAAGCAATCTGAGAGACTCCTGGAGTGCAGTGAGAATGACTTTGTGGTGCAGGCATTGGCACAGCAAGCAGAAGGGAAGCATTGCTGGACATGGTGCACACCAGGGGTTACGACAGGAGGCGGTCAGGGCTGCAGTGACCATGCCCTCCTTGAGTTTGTGATCTCAAGGAATGCGGGCCTGGCAGGAAGCAAAGTCAGGAGCCTGAACTTCAGGAGAGCCAGCTGCAGGCTGTTCAAGGCATTCTTGGACGAGATCCTCTGGACAACTGTTTGTAGGGGCAAAGGGATGGAAAAGAGCTGGTCACTTTTTCAGGAAAAAACTTGCTCAGAGCTGAACAGCTCTCCATGCCTACCACATGAAGTCAAGCAGAGGATGCAGGAAAGCTGTTTGCTTTTTGCTGGGAGGGTGGGAAGGAGCTTTGGGTTAGAGGCACGTCCTGTGCCAGAGCATCCCGATGGCACGCGTGGGATCAGCAGGTCTGTCAGAGAAGCGGTGATGTTGCACGCTGAGCTGCAGGAGAGGAAGGGGAGGAGGTGCCAGCACGGCTCTGCACGATGCTCTGAGACTCTGGGCAGCTTGATCATGGCTCAGCAGTGGGATCAGACGAGGAGAAGGGGAGAAGGAAATCAAGGATGGGAGGGAGCCATCAAACACAGTCGGCGAGTGTCTGTGCAGTCTTGCAGACAAGAGATTCCCAGTTTTTTTCTGCTTTTGTAGCATTTGTGTGCCACAGGGTGAGCAAAAGGTTCTGCTGCTTGATTCTTCTGCAAGAGCTGCCTAAAAGGGAAATGGCCACTGAGCTGCAGACCAAGCAGTACTGCCTGACGTTGGCCAGGCTGAGCTTCTCCTGCCGCAGTGTGATGATGACAGGTCTGGAGATGATCTGCACAACCAGCTCGTAGATAGGAGCCAGGAAAGGACATGGTGGGAGGAGAGAGGTGTTAAGCAACAGCCAAAGCATCAAAATGCATCAAAAAACCCTGAAAAACATCACAAAGCCACAGCCAGGAAGCTTGGGATTATCATGAGCAGCATCCAGGATGCGAGAGATTATTTGCTACCATACCAAGTGGTAGCAGAGCTCTCCCTGCAGACATCCCAAAGCCAGACAAAATGCGAACAACCCCAGAGCTGTGCTGCACACTCCACAGCCACAGCGTTGCAAGCTGAGTGTTGCATTCATCCCAATCTGTGTGAATGAAGACTCAGAAGGCAGTCAAGGCGTTGATTGAGCACGAGTGTGCTTTTATTATTATATAAAAGACAGGTGGTTGTGAGAGGACCATGGTGAAGATGGGACTCATCCTCTCTTGTCATGGAGAGAGTGGCTCAGAGCTCTCAGTGCTGCTGTCCGGTGCCTGGGACTGGAGGCCTGATTGAAAGTCCCCCTGCAAGAGGCTCTGCTCCTCCTCACTGACGCTGACCTGCTCCTGCATGGAGGTGCAGCTTTCGGGGCACTCACACTGTGCTTGGCATGGGCTGCACTGCAGGGACTCTTGGTTACAATCCAGACTGGTGACGGTGGTGTCTGGGAGGCTCAGGTCAGCATCTTCAGCAGAGCCAGGTGTAATGAGAGCATGAACTTCAATGAGCTCCTTCTCTCCATTAATGTTGTCAGATGGAAGGCTGCTGTTGGAATTGCAGCGATTCGTGCTCCCTATGAGCTCTGCACTGATGGAAGCACACAGAGCATCGTTGCTACTTGCCCTAGATCTTCTGGATTGGCAAGGGCTGGATTCACCTAGAAAGGATACACAGGGATTAGTGTCAAACTTTCACACGCTGAATTACGACAGTGGTTCTTGATGAAGGGTGTACTGAAGATGTTAGGCAGGGGCTGGAATGCTAGAAGGAGATACAAGTGCACCGCAAACTTGAATTCTATGTTCCTGAAATGCAGGGATTTGGAAGCTGCATTTGCACCCTTACCTGCCAGGACTACCACTGCTGTTTCTGAGGGCTGCCTGGCATTGCGCTGCAGTTGGCGTTTGCTCCCAGAGGATGGCTTTCTGAGGCTGAAGCAGCAACACCAACTGCCAGCTGGTGATTCCTCATTGTTGCTGGGTGGATTTTGTCTGGAGAGAGAAAACAGCGAATGCTGTGAGTCGTGCGTGGTGCAGGGTGAGGGAAGAGCAGCACTGAGCTCTTGGCAGCAGTTGCTTGTTCCTAGCACTGCCTGGTTTCTGCAGAAGCACAACTTAGAAACTCGCTCTGTTTCCAACAGTTGAGGATGGCTCCATTCTATAGCTCAGATCTGAAGTCTTGCTGGCTAAATTCCCCTCCACTCTGTCAAGCAAGATGCAGAGCATGGGAGCAAAGGCTGCACAGCTGTACAGCACAGCATCTGAGGGATGGCTTTGATTGAGCTGGCAGGTGTAACTGCTTTCTGAGGAACCGTGCAGCCGTAAAGGAAGCTCAAAAGCATCTCTGACTCTTACATTAGCAGCTGATCGGCCTCATCTCATGCCATGCTTAATTTCTAGTGCCAGCAAGTCTGACCAACAGCTCTGCTTAGAGGAGAACTGGAATTGGTTTCAGGCACGTGGCCCTGAAATCTGGAAAACCCCACCATTAGCGTAACCTAGTATCAGCAAGTTTGGGCACTAGAAATAATAGAAAACAACAAACAAACAAACACAAAACCCACTCAAACAATGATGCTAGGTGCTGGAAAAGAAAGTCCTCTTTACCTGTCAGATGGAAAGTCGATGACTGTGTGGAAGTTGCCCTGCCCAGCTGCAGGGCTTTCTTCCACTTCAATGTCCCTGCTGCTCTCTGTCACAACAGGAGAGCTGCTGTGGCCTCGCCTCTGTGCCTGTGCCTCCTCCAGGCTGAGCAGCTTTGCGGCAGCAGAAGAGACCCCCACAGGCTTGGGCCCTGGGAGAGAACTGTGCCCTGTAAGGGAAAACCACAGGTCAGAGCGAGGATCAGAAAGCAGCAGCACAGCCACCACAGTTCTGGGGGAGGTGCTGTATTTTTCTCAGGCTTGCTTATCCGAGCCACTGGAAGAAGAGGAGCTCCAAATAACCATGTGGGCAGAGGTGTGTTTATGGCAAAGGACACGGTCATCATGAAGAGCAGCTCACTGTATCAAAACAGGCACAGAAAAACCCAAGAAAATGGGGGCAGGGAACTGAGGAAGCTTCGCTGCCACACTTGCATCAAGCTTTTCCTGCATGCAAACCATAATAATGACCGTTTTCTCCTTGTGAAGTTTGGGCTTGGACATTCTCAGCATCCAGCAACAGGATGCCAGATTCTAATGGAAGCCCAGAGGTCTGCTGTCCCCTTGATGGTAAAAGAGTATCTCAAAGGTCCTGGAGAAGGCCTGCATTTGATCAAGGTGTCAGGTCAAGATAAAGCTAATGGAGGAAGACACTCACCTGCTCCATCTGCGATGTCTGCTCTGGATTTGGAGCAGAAGAGGACGTCTGTGTGGTTGATGAGGAATTCCACAACATCCGACTGCGTCTGCAGCTCCATGCAGGCAGCTCTTCCGCTGGCGCAGGCAGACTCGTTCTGCTGTGATCTGTAGAAAAGGCAGATTTTAGAAGTCATTTCTCCAAGACTGTTTCCCCGAGTCTGAATTGTTGCAGCCGAAGCTGTTTACCTTAAGAGGTTAGGAGCCCACACAATGGCTAGGTTCTTGGCATGCATGTTTGTGACTGTGGAGCTCCCAGCCAGACACGCCAAGTGTCTCATGAGGTACTCCAGTGTCCTGGAAGACAAGAGAGGCAAATGTTCAGCACCAACGAGCATGCCGTGCTGCAATTCAGAAAGCAAACCTCCATTCATGCTAGTTCTTGTTATTGCTACTGTCACCGAAGATGAAGTAGATCCAACTTGACTGAGTGCCACGCTGCAGCACCAAGCCCCAGCACAGCCATCAGCTGCACCAAGTGTGCCCCCGTGCCCAGGAACTGACCCCATAAAGTAACCCCATGGAGCCTTCAACCCTTCAGCATACACAGGCATCACGTTGCCAGCGTGAGACAAAGCCTGGAATCTAATCATTGCCTTCTGCCATGCAGCAGGGCTGAGCTCAAGAGGCTGAGGGCAGCACTGACCTGTAGTGAGGAGCGGGCAGCTGCTGGATGACGTCCTGCATTCTGACCAGCCGCTCCTCCTCTGTAGCGGCACCAACAGCATCCTGGAGTAGTGCAGAAAGGGAGCGAGACACAAATCAGGCTAGGAAACCACTGCGAGTAAACCTCGTGGGGCTGACAGCAAAAGGGCCTCAGAGCTGGGCACTGCTGCAGCCATCTCCCAAGAGGCCCAGGGAAGAGGGAAATGAAAGACGCTGCCTTGTGCTTACCGAGAACTTGCCGTACAGCTGGTGGGTGAGCAGAGGGTTCGGGAGCTCCCTGAAGTACATCTTGCAGAGGGAGCTCACGCTGTGAATGTCACGCACGGTGAGCTCAGGAATCTGCTCAGACTCAAATTCCTGCCTGGAGAGAAGGACGCCAAACCGGGTGAGCAAGAGGAAGGCAAGGCCAAAGCCACACCAGATGCACTCAGGCTGTGTCAGTCGCAGCACTCTTACCGCAGTCTCTGGATGTTGGACGCGACGCCGGACAGGCGGTATATCCCCTGCACCACGCCGTGCTGCTCAAGGAACTCAGCGCAGCTCTGGAGGACCTGGGGGACTAAAAAACACGTGCCAGCCGTCAGTTGAGCTCCCTATTCAAGTCCTCTTTCAGGCTGTGCTCTCGTCACATCCCATCCACTAAGCCCAGCCAGGCTTGGCTGAAGCAAATACAAATGTGCTTGTCTCTTAGCAGCATCCGCCTCACGTTATCCTTCAGCCATCAACTCCCATTACTCCTGTCTCCACTGCTATCAGCCTGCCCCCTGTTACTTATGATCTCCCTTCATCTTGTTCAGATGCCCAAGAGAGGAAGATCTCAGGAATGGGCTGTTCCTTACCATCACGACCAGAGTGGAGAAGATGCTCTCCCAGGTCACAGCCAAACACCCTTTCCTTCTCCACCTCCCGCTCGGTCGGTTTCTTTGGGCGGGCCTTCACCAAGGAACGAAGGAAGGTGAGGATCTTGCTGCGTTTCTTGGGCTCTGCACAACAAAAGGAAGAAACCAGGTCATTTCAGGTTTGGCTCAGTTGGATGAGGCCGAGCACAGCACATTCTACAGAGCACGTCAAAATGGGAAGAACATTACCAACAAGTACATACAAAACCAGATTTTCCCCATGCCTGGAGGAGCCCAAGGCCAGGTTGGATGGGGCACTGGGCAGCCTGGTTGAATCTGACATTAAATGTGGGGGCTGGCAGCACAGCCTGATGCAGGGAAGTGGAAGCTTGATGATCCTTGAGGACCCTTCCATCCCAAGCCAGTCTATGAAGATTCAATAGTTTCCCCAAGTCCTATCATAAACACAGGAGGATTGGGCCAAATCTCTGCATTCCTATGGAGCTTAATGCACTCCTCTTGCTTAGCTTTCTCAACTTGGGGATTAATGATCCACTTGAAAAGCCATGTTCTGATCAAGTGTTTCACTTGCACAGCCAAACCTCTATCTGTCCACCAGGGACACTGGCTGTTCTCAGCCCTGTACTGACTTGCAGGAGAGCTGCCTTTGCCCTCTCTCATTCTCACTGCCTGCAAAACAACCACCATATGCCCCGTGGTATGCATGAAGGATCATCAACACAGAGGACAACATGGGATGGATAAAGGAGGTAGTAAACATGGAACACACCCCAAAAAAGACTCTATTTTGCTTCCCCGCACCATCAAATGTAACATCCGTACCTGGCTTTGGCACTGAGTTGATGAGTGCCTCAGGAATGTTCTTATTAATGAGTTCCACACACTCCCCTGGGAAAAAACCAACCTGTAACAAGAAGAAAAGAGAGGCCTACTATTGCATGCTGCATTTCTCAGATCTGAACTGTTAAACCAAAGGCCACGTAACATTTCCCTCGGAACGTGCTTGCCTGATGATCTGTAAGACCATCCAGCAGAAAATGGCCATAGTTAACAGCATAAAGGTAATAATTTTTCAACATTTGCAGCCAAAGGCAATCTCCTCTGACACCGACACAGGGAAACTGTTTACGTCCATTACCCATCCTGTGCAGGCAGAGCAGCTCTAAGCTGAGATTCCTGCCTTTACTGAAGTTGCACTCTCTGGTCTGAAGCTTGTGCCTACCTGGAAGCCGTGCTTGCCTCTCCACCAGGGGGTCAGCTCCTTTGGTGGCATGTCGATGACACACACGATGTCTCCCACCTGCAAGAGATTGCAACCTCAATCCCAGCTTCAGCACAGCTGGGAGGAAAGCACAGCTCAAATGACTGCATTCTTCTGCACTGCCAAACATCGCCGAGCTTGAGAGCAATTGCACCAGTGCAGCTCTGAAGGCATTTGCCATTGTAAAACTGAACAAGGAACGCCTTGAACTGCTTACCTCAAAGGAGAGTTCATCCGCTGCCTGGGCAACGTATCTCTTAACGACATGGGCAGCAGCAATAGCTGGGATATTCACAGGTGACACGTCATTGTCCAGCAGGGGCTTCCCCTTGTTCTCAGTCTGAAACAGAGAGCACAGGCCACGGTGAGGAGCTGAGAACAAACGAGGAGCATTTCAAGGTGAGGAGCTCATCTGCAGAGAAAGCTGCAGGAAATGCACTCGGTCCTTATCATGGGCACTTCAGAAGGAACTGCAAGTCTAATGACGGTTTTTCCGTTCCTGGTGTGCAGCAGGCACACACCAGGCAATGCAAAGATGCATCTCTCCCTAGCCAGACTAATCAGCAATGGCACTGACGCAGACAGGTGGCCTTGTCCATTTTGCCCCCTCCTTTCCTGCGCTCTTTGTCCAGGAAGGTTGACTGTTTAAGATCTAGGAGACCGTGAAGAGGGAAACCAAAGCTACGGCTGCAGTTACAAGGGGCAAACAGTGCCATTGCAAGCACAAAGCAGCTCTCTTGAGCAGTCCAACCAACAGCGAGGCCAAACAGAGCAGAGAATGATTGCTGTTTCTGCAGCTATTTCAAGGGAAAAATCAGAAGAAGACAAATACCACAACCGAGATGGCTCCAGTACTTTTATAAACTTGCCACACTTGCACTACTGTCTTGCCAGAGAGGAGCGTAAGGAGCCGCAAGGATTCTGCCTCTCCTGAAAAGCAGGAGAGCACATCTGCGGCTCACTCTGCTGGCCCCAGTCAGGGAACAAAGACCAATCAGAGCTTCATACTCTACCTCTGTCCATGCCAGGTCAGGCCCACAGCTGATCTCGCTGCACGCCACGGCCATCAGCGTAGGTGTGACAAGCTGGAACTGAAAAGAAACACACTTTTATTTTCTCTGTTCACATCTCTGCTGTGCTCCCTACAGCTGTGGGGCACACTCACACAGCCGAAGCACGCCTGCTGGTGTCCCTGGCTGATGCTGTGCAACTCTGCACAAGCTAGGGCTAGGACTCTTTGCCTAAGGGATTGGTTTCCTTAAGACCAGCTGGTCACAGCACCACAGACAGCATCCTTCTGAGGGCTGAGCTGGAGCGCACGTGGAAAAACTCACACGTGACCACAGTCCCATCAGAGCGGGATGAGGCTGTGTTACTAAACATGGGGCATCACGGGCTGCTAAAGCATGTGGGGGGACAAACCATGGCAGGTACCTGGCAAGAGATCAGAACGAGGGAGACAAATCTCTCAAATCCACAGCCGTTCCTTGTCACTTTGCTCTGATCTTCCACGAGCAAAAGCTGCAGCAGGGAAGCAGGCAGAGGGGGGAGAGAGGAGAGAGAAAGAGCAGGTCAATGAGCTTCCACGGTTTAGCAAAGACGACAAGGGAAAAACCATGGGACAAATGCCACTTTTATGGACAACTTTGGAATGCATTTACTGGGTGAAAATTACACCTGATGGTCAAGAGTAAGCAATATCAGAGAATCACAGAAGGTCTAGGGCTGGAAGGGACCTCAAGGATCATGAATCTCCAACCCCCTGCCACATGCAGGGCCACCAACCTCCCCGTTTTATACTGGACCAGGCTGCCCAGGTCCCCATCCAATCTGGCCTTGAACACCTCCAGGGATGGACAGAGCATCCACAACCTCTCTGGGCAGCTGTTCCAGCACCTCAACACTCTCTCTGCAAAGAACGTCCCCCTCACATCCAACTGAAATCTGTCCTCCCACAACTTAAAACCATTTTCCCTTGTCCTGCTGTTACCTACGCTTTCAAAGAGTTGATTCCCCTCCTGTTTGTAGCCTCCCTATAGGTCCTTCAAGGCTGCAATGAGGTCACCCCGCAGCCTTCTTTTCTCCAGGCTGAACAAGCCCAGCTCCTCAGCCTGTCCTTGCAGGGGAGGTGCTCCAGTCCCCTGATCATCTCTGTGGCTCTCCTCTGGACCCTTTCCAACAGTTCTCTGTCTTTCTGGACACAGTAATGCAGATGGGGCCTCACAAGAGCAGAGTAGAGGGGGACAATCACCTCCCTGTCCCTCATGGCCACCCCTCTGCTGATGGACATAAGATGATCCTAGGAGCTCCGCCAGCCAGCAGTTCTCAACACTCACTGCCCACCCGTCTATCCCACACTGTCTCAGCTTACCTACAAGAAGCTGCACAGGACGGTGTGAAGACAAAGGTACTCAGTCGGTGCACAAGTGCAACAAGCGAGCTGCTCAGTCAGAGCTCCAGCGCTCCAATGAAGGGACGCAGCACGCACTGCTCCTGCCCTCATTCTAGCCCTTATGACATCACTGAGGGCCACCAGGCTGCTCCACCATGACGCACAGGGTGGGGAGGCAAGACCAGTCACAAGGGCAGGAGATTCCAACAGCCCAGCCCAACATTCTAGAATCACGGGGTGCTTGGAATTCTACCTCAGCCAAATCCTGGAGAAGCTGCACGGGGTCGTCATGACCAAAGCGCAGGACCTGGCGCTTGCTCTTGTTGAGCCTCGTACAACTGGCCTCAGTGCATCCCTCTGGAGGGCCTTCCTGCCCTCAGGCACATGGACGCTTCCTCCCAGCAGCGTACCTTGCAGTGCTGGGCCCATGTCAAATCCACACTAGAGTCCTTTTTGTTAAATTCAAGGGCGTGTTGCAGCACCAATCTATTTCACCTGTAAGGAAATAAAGGAGGAGATGGGAGAAACACAGAACTACTGCCAGACTGCTTTATGAATTCCTTACCCCAGCTTCCCTTGCCTCATCCCCTACCCCAACTCCTGGATGATGCCCACAGGCTGATAGTTGGATCCCAAATCCATAGGACTGCTTTCACAGGACTCCATCAAAAAGACTGTCACACTGTTCCATACACTCACACTGACCCAGCAGTGGTATCACAGCCACTTAACACACACAGAACAACCAAACCCCAAGCATGCACATCCCTTCCTGCGTGACTGGAGCCCACAGCTCACCTTCACACCTCCATGGATCTCTGGTGTCTTACACTGATGCAGCCTCGCTGCAGCTCCGTGGCTGTCACACAAGGCCTGCAGGACCTCTTTCTCTTCAGACCCCATCTGCAGGCATTGGTTCATGAGGTTCACCTCCTGCCCTCCTGAGCAAAAACAAGCACTAAGAACAAGAGCAAAGCACACTGGACTCCACCTGGCCCGATCCCCAACCCTCAGTCCTGTCAGACGTACCCTGGTGTGGAGACTCATCCCCAAAGCCTGGCTGGACATCAGCACAGGCACCATTCTTCAAACGCCCCATCCAAGCAGCAAGGGATCAAAGCGGTGGCACAGCTGAAACAAAAATGCTGTGTGAGTTTCCTGTTAGCACTGAGCATGAACAAATCTACCGCAGAGCAACAGGATGTGAGACAAGCAGCAGAAGACAACCAACCTGCAGAACCAGCTCGGTTGGGGTCGCTCCAGATGTTTGTCTGCTCCCTTCCATGGCCCAGGCCAAGCTTGAGAGCTGCTCCTCCTTTATGCAGGGGGAAATGCTGCAGATGCCATGTGGTGGCTATGCACAGCATGCCTTGGACTTGCTTTTCCTCTCTCCATCTTTCATTAGCAAACAGCATCTCAAACCTTTCCTTGCTAAAAAGTCACTGAGGTAAAAAAGAATCTTGCTTTTCAAACTACCTTACTTATGCAGCTTGATCCTTTAAAGCAGAAGCTCACCAAGCAAGGACCTACCTTAGACAAGCTCAACCTGCAGGGAAAAGTGATTCCTCTGCGCCTGCAGACTTTGCACACATTTCCAGGTGCAGCAGTCAGCCCAGTTCTCAGCACAGCTTTACCAACCACAGAAATCCAGCTGATGCCCGCCGTGCTTTTCTCTCTTCTGAAACACTGCACTGCTGCAAGAAGCAAGGATTAAAACCAGCTGCATAAAGAATAACCCAAACCAACAAGATATTTGAAAACCCAGCCTCAGTGAAGCACAATGTAGAGGCAAAAGTTAAGGAAAGCTTTCAATTTCTCAGTTGAAATTTCAATATTGCATTAGGTGTTGACAACCACGGGAGTACAGTACAGAGAATTACAGGAAGATTAATTTCTCCATCTCCATGCTCCTAGAAATTTATGATTACTGTTATTTAGTTATAGACAAAGTTTGCGAGATACCAAGGCTAAAATAAAATCTTCGTGTTGTGAAATTGAGGTTCACAAGTACAAATTACAGAATTCGATGATTCTGTGATTCCGAATACAAGAAGTGACTCCACTCTGATCAGAAATGCCTATTCATTGTGTTTCTTACTTACATTTCTGAATTTTCATTTCACCAGTCCCTCCAGAAAGAAAAAAATCAGATCTCAGACCCTCACAGTGATTCCAGGCAGACATTCCTGATAACACGATTGTTACATCAGACCTTGGTAAAGGCAAACAGAAAGTTACTCAGAATTAGTGAAATGATGGGTAGCACAGCCCTCATCTCCTCTGCAAACAAATTAGGTGTTAGATTGATACCTGGCAATTAATTCAGTCTTCAGCACTCAATTCAGAGCTTCCAGGACAGCGATGTTCTGTCTGGGGAAGGCTGTTGTTACTACAGCAGCAGGATGTCTGGAGCCCAGGTGCAGAGACTCAGTGTTCCACAAGCCTTGAAGAGGTGCACCGTATTGCTGGGGCTGATGACACAGACACTGGAGCAAGGCAGTGTGATATGAGAAACTTGATCAGCAGCTGCTCTGTTGTAAACCATTTCTGGACACAAACGGGGTCTGGTCGACTTAGGACATGAGCTTTGGGCTGGAGAGCAACTCCCCGAGGAATCACACAGCCACTACAGACCATTTGCAAGAACCCCATACCAAAACAGCTCATCTGCAATCAGTTTTTAGTCTGTGCAGCAGTGATTGGAACAGGCGCACACTCTCTGGAATTGCAGGAATGGTCACAAGTGGAATGTCCATCACCTGTGTGCTCTAGCTCTTCTGTGTGCATGCTAGGAGCAGTGATCCCCCTGCACCCAGTGCTGCAATAAAGTCATGTGGGCTTTCTAACCTGCCATTTGGAGTGGCAAGTTGAATTCATGGGTTGTGGTGACAAAATCGACATTCTTTAGACCTGATGGCTAAGTAATGCAACGTACTCATTTCAGGCAACACCATTTCTTCAGGTCAGATGCACTAGTAAAGAATTTCCAGATACGAGGCAATACTTATGTTAAGCAGTTATTTCCTTGACTTTTCTACTCAACACCACAATATGGTGAGCTGCAAGACGTGCAGATATATGGCTCTGTCAGCAGTGTTAGTGTAGGATCCTATGACTAGATTTCATAATTTCAGCAATATAGTTGCATAAAGCATTCCATTTTTTCGGTAACCTTTTTCATTTACTTGCTCGTTTGTTTGTTTGTTTGTTTGTTTGTTTTAGAGTTTGTTTGCAGAGGATTTCTGAAAGTGCTACTTATGAGAGCCTAATTTTAAATCACAGAATCATAGGTTGGCCTTGGTTGAAAAGGACCCCAATGCTCATCCAGTTCCAACCCCCTGCTATGTGCAGGTCACCAACCAGCAGCCCAGGCTGCCCAGAGCCACATCCAGCCTGGCCTTGGATGCCTGCAGGAATGGGGCATCCACAGCCTCCTTGGGCAACCTGTTCCAGTGCCTCACCACCCTCTGGCTGAAAAACTGCCTCCTCACATCCAACCTAAACCTCCCCTGTCTCAGTTTAAAGCCATTCCCCACCTGTCCCATCACTATCCACCCTCCAAAACAAAACACCTCGGCTGTTCAACAATGAAAGAGCAAAAGAACCGACATCTCTTACTTCCACTGGATGCATTTAATCCCAAACTTAAGGTCACAGGTTAATTACTCATGTGATCATTCCTGTCAGAAGAACTACTCATAGTGACGTGTAGAATAAGGAACATCCAAAACTCCTTTGCCTAATCGGGCAGAGGTTGCAGCTCTTTCCATTGCATCCCTCTTGCTTTCAAGCCACCAGAGCCTGTGTCACACAAGGAAATGCAATCTTTGTACCTGCTGTGCCATGCCCATGGCAACAACGGTGCAGATGCCAGCAGCTGATGCCCACAAGTACAGCCAGCCTGGACTTACTTTCATTACATACCTTAGTCCTGATGCCTGTGTAGAAGCAGGGACATTTCTCCATCTGAGAAGCAGAGGGGAGCAGGGCTCCAAGGTGAGGGCACTCTCTCCTCTATTTTTCTGGACCTTGAAGACATAGAGAACATGAAAACCGGTTGTGTTTCCCTGCCCATGGCAAACACCAGCCTTTCCATCCTTACAATCCCTTCTGCCATCAGCAGCAATTGAAACAACATCCCACTGACCTTTGCCATGTCTGGCAAAGGTTGCAGCTCTTTCTATTGCATCCCTCTTACTTTCAAGCCACCACAGCCTGTGTCACACAAGGAAATGCAATCTTTGTACCTGCTGTGCCATGCTCATGGCAACAACGGTGCAGATGCCAGCAGCTGATGCCCACAAGTACAGCCAGCCTGGACTTACTTTCATTACATACCTTTCACCTGATGCCTGTGTAGAAGCTGGGACATTTCTCCATTGAGCAGCAGAGGGCAGCAGGGCTCCAAGGTGAGGGCACACTCTCCTCTATTTTTCTGGCACTCAAAGACAAAGAGAACATGAAAACCAGTTCTGTTTCCCTGCCCATGGCAAACACCAGCCTTTCCATCCTTACAGTCCTTCCTCCCATCAGCAGCAAATGAAACAAGATCCCACTCACCTTTCCCTCATCTGGCAGAGGTTGCAGCCCTTTCTATTGCATCCCTCTTGCTTTCAAGCCACCAGAGCCTGTGTCACACAAGGAAATGCAATCTTTGTACCTGCTGTGCCATGCTCATGGCAACAACAATGCAGATGCCAGTAGCTGATGCCCACAAGTACTGAAAGCCTAAACTCAGTTCCATTACATACCTTTCACCTGATGCCTGTGAAGAAGCTGGGACATTTCTCCATCAGAGTAGCAGAGGGCAGGGGAGCTCCAAGGTGAGGGCACGCTCTCCTCTATTTTTCTGGCACTCCAAGACAAAGAGAACATGAAAACCACATGTGTTTCCCTGCCCATGGCAAACACCAGCCTTGCCATCCTTACAGTCTTTCCTGCCATCAGCAGCAATTGAAACAAAAGCCCACTCACCTTTCTCTCATGTGGCAGAGGTTGCAGCTCTTTCTATTGCATCCCTCTTGCTTTCAAGCCACCACAGCCTGTGTCACACAAGGAAATGCAATCTTTGTACCTGCTGTGCCATGCCCATGGCAACAACGGTGCAGATGCCAGCAGCTGATGCCCACAAGCACAGCCAGCCTGGACTTACTTTCATTACATACATTTGTCCTGATGCCTGTGTAGAAGCTGGGACATTTCTCCATCTGAGATGCAGAGGGCAGCAGGGGTCCAAGGTGTGGGCACACTCTCCTCTATTTTTCTGGCACTCCAAGACAAAGAGAACATGAAAACCACATGTGTTTCCCTGCCCATGGCAAACACCAGCCTTTCCATCATTACAGTCTTTCCTGCCATCAGCAGCAATTGAAACAACAGCCCACTCACATTTGCCATGTCTGGCAGAGGTTGCAGCTCTTTCTATTGCATCCCTCTTGCTTTCAAGCCACCACAGCCTGTGTCACACAAGGAAATGCAATCTTTGAACCTGCTGTGCCATGCCCATGGCAACAACAATGCAGATGCCAGCAGCTGATGCCCACAAGTACAGACAGCCTGGACTTACTTTCATTACATACCTTTGTCCTGATGCCTGAGTAGAAGCTGGGACATTTCTCCATCTGAGATGCAGAGGGCAGCAGGGCTCCAAGGTGAGGGCACACTCTCCTCTATTTTTCTGGCACTCCAAGACAAAGAGAACATGAAAACCAGTTCTGTTTCCCTGCCCATGGCAAACACCAGCCTTGCCATCCTTACAGTCTTTCCTGACATCAGCAGCAATTGAAAAAACATCCCACTCACCTTTGCCATGTCTGGCAAAGGTTGCAGCTCTTTGTATTGCATCCCTCTTGCTTTCAAGCCACCACAGCCTGTGTCACACAAGGAAATGCAAGCTTTGAACCTGCTGTGCCATGCCCATGGCAACAACAATGCAGATGCCAGCAGCTGATGCCCACAAGTACAGACAGCCTGGACTTACTTTCATTACATACCTTTGTCCTGATGCCTGAGTAGAAGCAGGGACATTTCTCCATCTGAGATGCAGAGGGCAACAGGGCTCCAAGGTGAGGGCACACTCTCCTCTATTTTTCTGGCACTCCAAGATAAAGAGAACATGAAAACCTGATGTGTTTCCCTGCCCATGCCAAACACCAGCCTTTCCATCCTTACAGTCTTTCCTGCCATCAGCAGCAATTGAAACAACAGCCCACTCACATTTGCCATGTCTGGCAGAGGTTGCAGCTCTTTCTATTGCATCCCTCTTGCTTTCAAGCCACCAGAGCCTGTGTCACAAAAGGAAATGCAATCTTTGAACCTGCTGTGCCATGCTCATGGCAACAACAATGCAGATGCCAGCAGCTGATGCCCACAAGTACAGCCAGCCTGGACTTACTTTCATTACATACCTTTGTCCTGATGCCTGAGTAGAAGCTGTGACATTTCTCCATCAGAGTAGCAGAGGGCAGGGGAGCTCCAAGGTGAGGGCACGCTCTCCTCTATTTTTCTGGCACTCAAAGACAAAGAGAACATGAAAACCACATGTGTTTCCCTGCCCATGGCAAACACCAGCCTTTCCATCTTTACAGTCCTTCCTGCCATCAGCAGCAATTGAAACAACATCCCACTCACCTTTCTCTCATGTGGCAGAGGTTGCAGCTCTTTCTATTGCATCCCTCTTGCTTTCAAGCCACCACAGCCTGTGTCACTCACAGAAGGAAATGCAATCTTTGTACCTGCTGTGCCATGCCCATGGCAACAACGGTGCAGATGCCAGCAGCTGATGCCCACAAGTACATCCAGCCTGGACTTACTTTCATTACATAGTTTTCACCTGATGCCTGTGTAGATGCTGGGACATTTCTCTATTGAGCAGCAGAGGGCAGCTGGGCTCCAAGCTGAGGGCACACTCTCCTCTATTTTTCTGGCACTCCAAGACAAAGAGAACATGAAAACCAGTTGTGTTTCCCTGCCCATGGCAAACACCAGCCTTTCCATCTTTACTGTCCTTCCTGCCATCAGCAGCAATTGAAACAACATCCCACTCACCTTTGCCTAATCTGGCAGAGGTTGCAGCTCTTTCTATTGCATCCCTCTTGCTTTCAAGCCACCACAGCCTGTGTCACACAAGGAAATGCAATCTTTGCACCTGCTGGGCCATGCTCATGGCAACAACAATGCAGATGCCAGCAGCTGATGCCCACAAGTACAGACAGCCTGGACTCGGTTTCATTACATACCTTTGTCCTGATGCCTGTGTAGATGCTGGGACATTTCTCCATCTGAGAAGCAGAGGGCAGCAGGGCTCCAAGGTGAGGGCACGCTCTCCTCTATTTTTCTGGCACTCCAAGACAAAGAGAACATGAAAATCACATGTGTTTCCCAGCCCATAGCAAACACCAGCCTTTCCATCTTTACTGTCCTTCCTGCCATCAGCAGCAATAGAAACAACATCCCACTCTCCTTTCCCTAATCTAGCAGAGGTTGCAGCTCTTTCTATTGCATCCCTCTTGCTTTCAAGCCACCAGAGCCTGTGTCACACAAGGAAATGCAATCTTTCTACCTGCTGTGCCATGCCCATGGCAACAACAATGCAGATGCCAGCAGCTGATGCCCACAAGTACAGACAGCCTGGACTTACTTTCATTACATAGTTTTCACCTGATGCCTGTGTAGAAGGTGGGACATTTCTCCATCAGAGAAGCAGAGGGCAGCAGGGCTCCAAGGTGACGGCACACTCTCCTCTATTTTTCTGGCACTCCAAGACAAAGAGAACATGAAAACCAGTTCTGTTTCCCTGCTCATGGCAAACACCAGCCTTTCCATCTTTACTGTCCTTCCTGCCATCAGCAGCAATTGAAACAACATCCCACGCTCCTTTCCCTAATCTGGCAGAGGTTGCAGCTCTTTCTATTGCATCCCTCTTGCTTTCAAGCCACCACAGCCTGTGTCACACAAGGAAATGCAAGCTTTGTACCTGCTGTGCCATGCCTATGGCAACAACAATGCAGATGCCAGCAGCTGATGCCCACTAGTACAGCCAGCCTGGACTTACTTTCATTACATAGGTTTCACCTGATGCCTGTGTAAAAGCTGGGACATTTCTCCATCTGAGAAGGAGAGGGCAGCAGGGCTCCAAGGTGAGGGCACACTCTCCTCTATTTTTCTGGCACTCCATGACAAAGAGAACATGAAAACCAGTTTTGTTTCCAAGCTCATGGCAAACACCAGCCTTTCCATCCTTACAGTCCTTCCTGCCATCAGCAGCAATTGAAACAACATCCCACTCACCTTTGCCTAATCTGGCAGAGGTTGCAGCTCTTTCTATTGCATCCCTCTTGCTTTCAAGCCACCACAGCCTGTGTCACACAAGGAAATGCAATCTTTGTACCTGCTGTGCCATGCCCATGGCAACAACAATGCAGATGCCAGCAGCTGATGCCCACAAGTACAGACAGCCTGGACTTACTTTCATTACATAGTTTTCACCTGATGCCTGTGTAGATGCTGGGACATTTCTCTATTGAGCAGCAGAGGGCAGCTGGGCTCCAAGGTGAGGGTACACTCTCCTTTATTTTTCTGGCACTCCAAGACAAAGAGAACATGAAAACCAGTTGTGTTTCCCTGCTCATGGCAAACACCAGCCTTTCCATCTTTACTGTCCTTCCTGCCATCAGCAGCAATAGAAACAACATCCCACTCTCCTTTCCCTCATCTGGCAGAGGTTGCAGCTCTTTCTATTGAACCCCTCTTGCTTTCAAGCCACCACAGCCTGTGTCACACAAGGAAATGCAATCTTTGAACCTGCTGTGCCATGCTCATGGCAACAACAATGCAGATGCCAGCAGCTGATGCCCACAAGTACAGACAGCCTAAACTCGGTTTCATTACATACCTTTGTCCTGATGCCTGTGTAGATGCTGGGACATTTCTCCATCTGAGAAGCAGAGGGCAGCAGGGCTCCAAGGTGAGGGCACGCTCTCCTCTATTTTTCTGGCACTCAAAGACAAAGAGAACATGAAAACCAGTTGTGTTTCCCTGCTCATGGCAAACACCAGCCTTTCCATCCTTACAGTCCTTCCTGCCATCAGCAGCAATTGAAACAACATCCCACTCACCTTTGCGTAATCTGGCAAAGGTTGCAGCTCTTTCTATTGCATCCCTCTTGCTTTCAAGCCACCACAGCCTGTGTCACACAAGGAAATGCAATCTTTGTACCTGCTGTGCCATGCTCATGGCAACAACAATGCAGATGCCAGCAGCTGATGCCCACAAGTACAGACAGCCTGGACTTACTTTCATTACATAGTTTTCACCTGATGCCTGTGTAGAAGCTGGTACATTTCTCCATTGAGCAGCAGAGTGCAGCAGGGCTCCAAGGTGAGGGCACACTCTCCTCTATTTTTCTGGCACTCCAAGACAAAGAGAACATGAAAACCAGTTGTGTTTCCCTGCTCATGGCAAACACCAGCCTTTCCATCCTTACAGTCTTTCCTGCCATCAGCAGCAATTGAAACAACAGCCCACTCACCTTTGCCTAATCTGGCAGAGGTTGCAGCTCTTTCTATTGCATCCCTCTTGCTTTCAAGCCACCACAGCCTGTGTCACTCAAGGAAATGCAATCTTTGTACCTGCTGTGCCATGCCCATGGCAACAACAATGCAGATGCCAGCAGCTGATGCCCACAAGTACAGCCAGCCTGGACTTACTTTCATTACATACCTTTGTCCAGTTGCCTGTGTAGAAGCTGGGACATTTCTCCATCAGAGAAGCAGAGGGCAGCAGGGCTCCAAGCTGAGGGCACACTCTCCTCTATTTTTCTGGCACTCCAAGACAAAGAGAACATGAAAACCAGATGTGTTTCCCTGCCCATGGCAAACACCAGCCTTTCCATCCTTACAGTCTTTCCTGCCATCAGCAGCAATTGAAACAACAGCCCACTCACCTTTGCCTAATCTGGCAGAGGTTGCAGCTCTTTCTATTGCATCCCTCTTGCTTTCAAGCCACCACAGCCTGTGTCACTCAAGGAAATGCAATCTTTGAACCTGCTGTGCCATGCCCATGGCAACAACAATGCAGATGCCAGCAGCTGATGCCCACAAGTACAGACAGCCTGGACTTACTTTCATTACATAGTTTTCACCTGATGCCTGTGTAGAAGCTGGTACATTTCTCCATTGAGCAGCAGAGTGCAGCAGGGCTCCAAGGTGAGGGCACACTCTCCTCTATTTTTCTGGCACTCCAAGAGAAAGAGAACATGAAAACCAGTTGTGTTTCCCTGCTCATGGCAAACACCAGCCTTTCCATCCTTACAGTCTTTCCTGCCATCAGCAGCAATTGAAACAACAGCCCACTCACCTTTGCCTAATCTGGCAGAGGTTGCAGCTCTTTCTATTGCATCCCTCTTGCTTTCAAGCCACCACAGCCTGTGTCACTCAAGGAAATGCAATCTTTGTACCTGCTGTGCCATGCCCATGGCAACAACAATGCAGATGCCAGCAGCTGATGCCCACTAGTACAGACAGCCTGGACTTACTTTCATTACATACCTTTGTCCAGTTGCCTGTGTAGAAGCTGGGACATTTCTCCATCAGAGAAGCAGAGGGCAGCAGGGCTCCAAGCTGAGGGCACACTCTCCTCTATTTTTCTGGCACTCCAAGACAAAGAGAACATGAAAACCAGATGTGTTTCCCTGCCCATGGCAAACACCAGCCTTTCCATCCTTACAGTCTTTCCTGCCATCAGCAGCAATTGAAACAACAGCCCACTCACCTTTGCCTAATCTGGCAGAGGTTGCAGCTCTTTCTATTGCATCCCTCTTGCTTTCAAGCCACCACAGCCTGTGTCACTCAAGGAAATGCAATCTTTGAACCTGCTGTGCCATGCTCATGGCAACAACAATGCAGATGCCAGCAGCTGATGCCCACAAGTACAGACAGCCTAAACTCGGTTTCATTACATACCTTTCACCTGATGCCTGTGTAGAAGCTGGGACATTACTCCATTGAGCAGCAGAGGGCAGCAGGGGTCCAACGAGAGGGCACACTCTCCTCTATTTTTCTGGCACTCCAAGACAAAGAGAACATGTGTTTCCCTGCTCATGGCAAACACCAGCCTTTCCATCTTTACTGTCCTTCCTGCCATCAGCAGCAATTGAAACAACATCCCACTCACCTTTCTCTCATGTGGCAGAGGTTGCAGCTCTTTCTATTGCATCCCTCTTGCTTTCAAGCCACCACAGCCTGTGTCACACAAGGAAATGCAATCTTTGTACCTGCTGTGCCATGCCCATGGCAACAACAATGCAGATAGCAGCAGCTGATGCCCACAAGTACAGACAGCCTAAACTCGGTTTCATTACATACCTTTCACCTGATGCCTGTGTAGAAGCTGGGACATTTCTCCATCTGAGAAGGAGAGGGCAGCAGGGCTCCAAGCTGAGGGCACACTCTCCTCTACTTTTCTGGCACTCCAAGACAAAGAGAACATGAAAACCAGTTGTGTTTCCCTGCTCATGGCAAACACCAGCCTTTCCATCTTTACTGTCCTTCCTGCCATCAGCAGCAACTGAAACAACATCCCACTCTCCTTTCCCTAATCTGGCAGAGGTTGCAGCTCTTTCTATTGCATCCCTCTTGCTTTCAAGCCACCACAGCCTGTGTCACACAAGGAAATGCAAGCTTTGAACCTGCTGTGCCTTGCCCATGGCAACAACAATGCAGATGCCAGCAGCTGATGCCCACAAGAACAGCCAGCCTGGACTTACTTTCATTACATACCTTTGTCCTGTTGCCTGTGTAGAAGCTGGGACATTTCCCCATCTGAGAAGCAGAGGGCAGCAGGGCTCCAAGGTGAGGGCACACTCTCCTCTATTTTTCTGGCACTCCAAGACAAAGAGAACATGAAAACCAGTTGTGTTTCCCTACTCATGGCAAACACCAGCCTTTCCATCCTTACAGTCTTTCCTGCCATCAGCAGCAATTGAAACAACATCCCACTCTCCTTTGCCTAATCTGGCAGAGGTTGCAGCTCTTTCTATTGCATCCCTCTTGCTTTCAAGCCACCACAGCCTGTGTCACTCAAGGAAATGCAATCTTTGTACCTGCTGTGCCATGCCCATGGCAACAACAATGCAGATGCCAGCAGCTGATGCCCACTAGTACAGACAGCCTGGACTTACTTTCATTACATACCTTTGTCCAGTTGCCTGTGTAGAAGCTGGGACATTTCTCCATCAGAGAAGCAGAGGGCAGCAGGGCTCCAAGCTGAGGGCACACTCTCCTCTATTTTTCTGGCACTCCAAGACAAAGAGAACATGAAAACCAGATGTGTTTCCCTGCCCATGGCAAACACCAGCCTTTCCATCCTTACAGTCTTTCCTGCCATCAGCAGCAATTGAAACAACAGCCCACTCACCTTTGCCTAATCTGGCAGAGGTTGCAGCTCTTTCTATTGCATCCCTCTTGCTTTCAAGCCACCACAGCCTGTGTCACTCAAGGAAATGCAATCTTTGAACCTGCTGTGCCATGCTCATGGCAACAACAATGCAGATGCCAGCAGCTGATGCCCACAAGTACAGACAGCCTAAACTCGGTTTCATTACATACCTTTCACCTGATGCCTGTGTAGAAGCTGGGACATTACTCCATTGAGCAGCAGAGGGCAGCAGGGGTCCAACGAGAGGGCACACTCTCCTCTATTTTTCTGGCACTCCAAGACAAAGAGAACATGTGTTTCCCTGCTCATGGCAAACACCAGCCTTTCCATCTTTACTGTCCTTCCTGCCATCAGCAGCAATTGAAACAACATCCCACTCACCTTTCTCTCATGTGGCAGAGGTTGCAGCTCTTTCTATTGCATCCCTCTTGCTTTCAAGCCACCACAGCCTGTGTCACACAAGGAAATGCAATCTTTGTACCTGCTGTGCCATGCCCATGGCAACAACAATGCAGATAGCAGCAGCTGATGCCCACAAGTACAGACAGCCTAAACTCGGTTTCATTACATACCTTTCACCTGATGCCTGTGTAGAAGCTGGGACATTTCTCCATCTGAGAAGGAGAGGGCAGCAGGGCTCCAAGCTGAGGGCACACTCTCCTCTACTTTTCTGGCACTCCAAGACAAAGAGAACATGAAAACCAGTTGTGTTTCCCTGCTCATGGCAAACACCAGCCTTTCCATCTTTACTGTCCTTCCTGCCATCAGCAGCAACTGAAACAACATCCCACTCTCCTTTCCCTAATCTGGCAGAGGTTGCAGCTCTTTCTATTGCATCCCTCTTGCTTTCAAGCCACCACAGCCTGTGTCACACAAGGAAATGCAAGCTTTGAACCTGCTGTGCCTTGCCCATGGCAACAACAATGCAGATGCCAGCAGCTGATGCCCACAAGAACAGCCAGCCTGGACTTACTTTCATTACATACCTTTGTCCTGTTGCCTGTGTAGAAGCTGGGACATTTCCCCATCTGAGAAGCAGAGGGCAGCAGGGCTCCAAGGTGAGGGCACACTCTCCTCTATTTTTCTGGCACTCCAAGACAAAGAGAACATGAAAACCAGATGTGTTTCCCTGCCAATGGGAAACACCAGCCTTTCCATCCTTACAGTCCTTCCTGCCATCAGCAGCAATTGAAACAACATCCCACTCTCCTTTGCCTAATCTGGCAGAGGTTGCAGCTCTTTCTATTGCATCCCTCTTGCTTTCAAGCCACCACAGCCTGTGTCACACAAGGAAATGCAATCTTTGAACCTGCTGTGCCATGCTCATGGCAACAACAATGCAGATGCCAGCAGCTGATGCCCACAAGTACAGCCAGTCTGGACTTACTTTCATTACATATTTTTCACGTGATGCCTGTGTAGATGCTGGGACATTTCAACATTGAGCAGCTGAGTGCAGCAGGGCTCCAAGCTGAGGGCACACTCTCCTCTATTTTTCTGGCACTCAAAGACAAAGAGAACATGAAAACCAGTTGTGTTTCCCTACTCATGGCAAACACCAGCCTTTCCATCCTTACAGTCTTTCCTGCCATCAGCAGCAATTGAAACAACATCCCACTCTCCTTTGCCTAATCTGGCAGAGGTTGCAGCTCTTTCTATTGCATCCCTCTTGCTTTCAAGCCACCAGAGCCTGTGTCACACAAGGAAATGCAATCTTTGTACCTGCTGTGCCATGCCCATGGCAACAACAATGCAGATGCCAGCAGCTGATGCCCACAAGTACAGACAGCCTAAACTCGGTTTCATTACATAGTTTTCACCTGATGCCTGTGTAGAAGCTGGGACATTTCTCCATTGAGCTGCAGAGGGCAGCAGGGCTCCAAGGTGAGGGCACACTCTCCTCTATTTTTCTGGCACTCCAAGACAAAGAGAACATGAAAACCAGATGTGTTTCCCTGCCCATGGCAAACACCAGCCTTTCCATCCTTACATTCCTTCCTGCCATCAGTAGGAATCAACATCCCCCAAATCTCGTTTTCGAAGTTATTATTGTATGAATTGTAATAATCTCAATTTTACTGTAAATCTTATTTCTTTATGAAAGCAGTCAGTTAACCATGGCCTCTTTCTCTGAAACACTCCAGTAAATTTGCACTGCACATCTACGTTTGCAAAATGGTTTTGCTATTCTTCTCAGATATCTAAACATCTGGCAAAAGAAAATAGAAAAATTATTTACAGACATTTTTGGACGGAGATTACTTCAGGTCAAGTCAGAAAGAATCCCTAAGCTGCAATCATGAAATTCTTTTATCAGTTACTCTGATTTAGCCAGTGTTACTAAAAGGGAAATAAGACACAGGCTTTTTATAGCAGCTGTCAATTTAAGAATGATCAAAATTTTATTACTCTTGGCTAAGATCAAAGTCCCGCATTTCAGGATTATCTCCAGCTCATCAAGTATAATTAACAGTTTTGGATAACCACATTATTAGATAGCATTATTGTCTTCCTGCAAGGAATTTCATTGTTTTCACACATGCCACAGGTTGTTAATAGATTGCCTCATTACTCTTTTTTTTTTTACTGCCTTATGATGACAGCAGAAAATTATACAACAGCACCATAAAAACTTTATATCCTATCCCAGGTGTCTGCTTTCATATGAAGAGAATATTGGAAAGCACTGGTGAAACTAAGATTACAAAAAAAAGCAGAGGACAATTTCAGTGAAAGCCAATAGGTTTTACAGCTCTGCCCATTTCAAACCCCTGAAGACATCCACGGGTTTCCTGCTGTGGGACACGGGCACTCACCTGCAGCTCAGCACAGCCTGCTCATGCCTGCACTCACCTTCAGGCTGGAACAAAGGAAATCCTCAGCAAAGAAATCAGGACACTTTTGTTATGATGACTTTCTTAAAGAAGCATCAAATATTTCTTCAGGAGAAATACTGCAAGTCCCTTTGACACTAAACCTTATTTTAAATGTGAAATTGTTGGTGTTTAGCTTTGTGCTTCATTCAGGCGTGCTTTCACTCACCAAAAGATTTCTATTCTTTTGTTTTTCATTCTGAGGAACACAGTGATTCCTGCCTTGTTTACTGACTGTAGGCACAGCGATACTCCTGCACCTTCAGGGAAACAGCAAATCCATCTCTTTTACACCCTACTTCTATCAAGTTCATTCACCTCACAAGGTATTTATTGCAAGCAGCTCTTCCAACAATGCAGAGCAACAGAACCTTCAACCCAGGACACCTCAGTAAGCCAGGACTTTTCATCTCCTGAATGTGTAGGTAGACACAGAGCTGGAACATCTTCTCCAGAGCTGTGTGATGCCATCTCATCTATGTTCCTTTACTGTTGACTCAGTTTCACGTCTTATCTAACCTGGTTGCATCCCAGAATTTCTTGTGCCAAAAATAAACTGAAAGCTTTTGTCACTAGTTAAAAGGAAACTGCAGTATGAAAAGCAATTTTTCTGATTTCTCTGTTGATCAAAGATGCTTCATACAAGCCTGATGCGGTAGAAACAATATCAGCTTTATAATAACAGTCAGTAGAGCAGAATCCTTTCACTGATTGAAATCCCACTGATTCATACAATACTGACACTGGAGGATGCAGTAGTTAAGATGAGAGCGCATTAAAAATGACTTTGTTAAGGTCCCAGATACAGCAAAGAGTGACAAGTGTGAAAAAAAGAAGTTGCAGAAACTGCTTCAGTTTGGCACTTTGGAATAAAGCATGACAACACACAGCCTGCTTGTGCAGTTCCAGAAGCAGAAGAAAGCCCTCAACCAAAACTTGTTCTCATCTTCTCTGAAAGTCCGCTGGGACAAGGCCACTTTTCTCTGACATGCTTCCAGAAGTATCACTTCTGAGCACTGTGCCAGCGAGTTACCAAGATACTGTTTGTGTGTACAAAGCAGAAAAAGACATCTGTCTGGAAACAGACATTGACTTGGGGAAGGAGAAGCAGCATTTTCCAGAGTACTTCAACAAGAACTGAGCACTGCCCTGAGAGCTTCAGAGCGGCAGGCTGTCACAGTGTGCCAACCAGCTCAGCTGTGAGTTGGCACTGAAGCTGCACCACAGGGAGAAAAAAGCCCCCTGTGCACCCTTGGAGAACCAAGGGCTCATCTCTGAAGCCACAAAGCACTTGGGCTCACCGTGCTTTTTTTTGCACATCGGTCTCGTTTACAATGACAATCACACTCTTTTCACTTTAAAATGCAGAGCTTACACGAACACTGGAGCCCTGGGCAGCCTGGCCTCGTATGAAATGTAGAAGCTGGGGGCCTTGCCTATGGCAGGGGGGTTGGAGATTCAAGATCCTTGAAATTCTTTCCAACCCGGGCCATTGTGTGATTCTGTGATTCTGTGTGATTCTGTGATTCCCACCTTTGCCTAATCTGGCAGAGGGAGGCAGCTCTTTCTGTTGTCTCCCTGCGGCTGTCAGGTCACCAGGGCCAGTGTAACACAGGGAGCTGCAAACACTGTGTGTGCTGTGCCATGCCCATGGCAGCACAGAGGCAGCTGCCAGCAGCTGATGCCCACAAGTACAGCCAGCCTGGGCTTACCTGGATTACTTATCTTTGTCCTGATGTCCTTCAGGAAGGTGGAACATCTCTCCAGCTGAGCAGCAGAGCACAGCAGGGTCTCGTTGTCTGGGCATGTTCTCTTCTGGCCCTCTGGCCCTCCAAGACAAAGGAGGAGGACACAGAGGCTGCCGTAACACAGCCAGCCCCGCCTCTGAGGTCAGGTCTCAGGCCATCCTCTCTCCCCTCAGCAGCAGCTCGCTGTTCTGCACTCCTCTGGCCTGGACTGGCAGAGGTGTGCAGCAGTTCTGGTGATGTCCCAGTGCTGGCCATGTCTCCAGTGCCTGTGTGACACAGGAAGCTGCCAGCACTGTGCCTGCTCTGCTGTGCCCGTGCCATCACCGAGTTTGCTGTCAGCAGCTGATGCTGCAAGTCCATTCAGGCACAGGCCTTTCCTTCCCGGCCCTCTCTCCTCCCCTCTCTCCTCTGCTCTCTCTCGTGCTCCCCTTTGGCCTGGGCTGGCTGAGCAGTGCAGGCCTTGTTGTTGCTCCCTGGGCCAACTACGTCACGGTTCCCCGTGACTCTGCCAACTGCTCTGACACAGCGACTGCGTCCTCAGGGTGGATTCCAGAATGCGACAGACGTCCCAGACTTCCAGGGCTGATTTGAACATGCTGCCATACAGAACTCCCATGGCTCAGGTCCCCTGGGAATCTGCTCACGGCGAAAGCTGCTGTCGCTCTGTGGGCACAGCCGTGTCTATGTAGGCCTGCTCACACTGCAGCCCCTGTCTGCACCAGAACCGTGCCGATCCACCTTCTCTTGGCCTCCTTGCCTGCATGGAAAAGGGCAGGTTGGGGTGAAGTCCATCAACTTTCAGAGGACTTTCAGAGTGAAGTCTCTGAGCCCTGGTGACCCACTCAGCTCTTCAGCCTGCTGACCTGGTCTGCTTGGGCTGTCTTAAAAGGCAGAGGGCATGTTATCCTGATGTCCCCACATACATCCCTGTTAGCATGCTGCAGTCCAGTTCCTAAAAGGACACGTGCACAATCTCTCTGAATGTCAATCAACACGTAGTTGGTCTGTACACTGAAGAAATTGCATCCAGGTTTTCAGTGGTGATTAGCTATGTGCTTAGTCAGAGGTGCAATGATTCTAAATGTGAGATAAAGAAATTCCCGGTTGTCATCAGGTGGAACACACTTCAGACTGGAATCCTCAAACAGATTGCAGTCAAGCTTTCTTAATTATTCGTTGTTATTATCAATGCAGACGCATCTTTTAATTCCTGCTTGAATGAACATTCTGTAATAATGTGCTGAGACAGTGCAAGGCTGGACAATGAGACTACAGTTTATTAAAGCAGCACTTTTTACTTAGGTGTACTTTTCATCTGTTGAACTTCGCTGTCGTCTATTGAAAATCTCTAGTCCTTAAAGGCACCAATGGATAAGATTCACCTATTCTCTAGAAGTCTGATTGAACCCCATACTGATTATTAGATTTTTATTTCTGTTTAGTCCAAGCACGTGGGACGTTACTATTCATGTATTCAATCATGAGGTAAGTCTGCTTCAGAAGCAATATAGATAGCATAAAGGGTGAAGAAGATACAGTATTATTAAAGACTTCACTAGTATTGATAGACTGAAAATTGAGACACACTTTGATGAGTACAGAATCTCCAGGAGAAATTTCAAGTTATTATCTGAATGTAAAATACCAAACCTATTCACTTATCACTGGGTTGAATGTTTTAAATTTTAAGTTACCATAATGGTTCCTAAATTCTGCTCTTTAATACGAAAACATTAAAATTCCTTGTAAGTAGTTTTTCGTAAGAAAGTCAGCTGCTAAACGGATGCAGTGGCATAAGACAGCGAAATATCTCTGCTGATGGCAGTAAGGAGTGTAGTGATGGAAAGGCTGGTGTTTGCCATGGGCAGGGAAACACATCTGGTTTTCATGTTCTCTTTGTCTTTGAGTGCCAGAAAAATAGAGGAGAGTGTGCCCTGACCTTGGACCCCTCCTCCCTCTGCTGCTGAATGGAGAAATGTCCCAGCATCTAGAAGGACATCAGGACAAAGGTATGTAATGAAGATAATTCCAGGCTGGCTGTACTTCAGGGCATCAGCTGCTGGCATCTGCATTGTTGTTGCCATGGGCATTCACGGCAGGTTCAAAGATTGCATTTCCTTGTGTGACACAGGCTCTGGTGGCTTGAAAGCAAGAGGGATGCAAGAGAAAGAGCTGCAACCTCTGCCAGACATGGCAAAGGTGAGTGGGATGTTGTTTCAGTTGCTGCTGATGTCAGGAAGGCCTGTAAGGATGGAAAGGCTGGTATGGGCAGGGAAACACGTCTGGTTTTCATGTTCTCTTTGTCTTGGAGTGCCAGAAAAATAGAGGAGAGTGTGCCCTGACATTGGACTCCTCCTACCGTCTTCTGCAGAGGCGGAGAAATGTCCCAGCATCTTGAAGGACATCAGGACAAAGATATGTAATGAAGATAATTCCAGGCTGGCTGTACTTGTGGGCATCAGCTGCTTGCATCTGCATTGTTGTTGCCATGGGCATGGCACAGCAGGCACAAAGATTGCATTTCCTTGTGTGACACAGGCTCTGGTGGCTTTAAAGCAAGAGGAATGCAATAGAAAGAGCTGCAACCTCTGCCAGACATAGCAAAGGTGAGTGGGATGTTGTTTCAGTTGCTGCTGATGGCAGGAAGGCCTGTAAGGATGGAAAGGCTGTTGTATGCCATGGGCAGGGGAACACGTCTGGTTTTCATGTTCTCTTTGTCTTTGAGTGCCAGAAAAATCGAGGAGAGTGTGCCCTCACCTTGGACTCCTCCTGCCCTCTTCTGCAGAGGTGGAGAAATGTCTCAGCATCTTGAAGGACATCGGGACAAAGATATGTAATGAAGATAATTCCAGGCTGTCTGTACTTGTGGGCATCAGCTGCTGGCATCTGCATTGTTGTTGCCATGAGCATGGCACAGCAGGTACAAAGATTGCATTTCCTTGTGTGACACAGGCTCTGGTGGCTTGAAAGCAAGAGGGATGAAATAGAAAGAGCTGCAACATGTGCCAGACATGGCAAAGGTGAGTGGGATGTTGTTTCAATTGCTGCTGATGACAGGCAGGACTGCAAGAATGGAAAGGCTGCTGTTTGCCATGGGCATGGAAACACATCTGGTTTTCATGTTCTCTTTGTCTTGGAGTGCCAGAAAAATAGAGGAGAGTGTGCCCTCACCTTGGACCCCTGCTGCCCTCTGCTGCTCAATAGAGAAATGTCCCAGCTCCTACACAGACATCAGGACAAAGGTATGTAATGAAAGTAAGTCGAGGCTGGCTGTACTTGTGGGCATCAGCTGCTGGCATTTGCATTGTTGTTGCCATGGGCATGGCACAGCAGGTTCAAAGATTGCATTTCCTTGAGTGACACAGGCTGTGGTGGCTTGAAAGCAAGAGGGATGCAATAGAAAGAGCTGCAACCTCTGCCAGATTAGGCAAAGGTGAGTGGGCTGTTGTTTCAATTGCTGCTGATGGCAGGAAAGACTGTAAGGATGGAAAGGCTGGTGTTTGCCATGGGCAGGGAAACACAACTGGTTTTCATGTTCTCTTTGTCCTTGAGTGCCAGAAATAGAGGAGAGTGTGCCCTCTCCTTGGACCCCTGCTGCCCTCTGCTTCTCAGATGGAGAAATGTCCCAGCATCTACACAGACATCAGGACAAAGGTATGTAATGAAAATAAGTCCAGGCTGTCTGTACTTGTGGGCATCAGCAGCTGGCATCTGCATTGTTGTTGCCATGGGCATGGCACAGCAGGTAGAAAGATTGCATTTCCTTGTGTGACACAGGCTGTGGTGGCTTGAAAGCAAGAGCGATGCAATAGAAAGAGCTACCACCTCTGCCAGATGAGGGAAAGGAGAGTGGGCTGTTGTTTCAATTGCTGCTGATGGCAGGTAGGAATGAATGGATGGCAAGGCTGGTGTTTGCCATGGGCAGGGAAACACATCTGGTTTTCATGTTCTCTTTGTCTTTTAGTGCCAGAAAAATAGAGGATAATGTGCCCTTATCTTGGACCCCTCCTGTCCTCTTCTGCTGAGATGGAGAAATGTCCCACCATCTACAAGGACATCGGTAAAAAGATAAGTAATCAAAATATGTTCAGGCTGGCTGTACTTGTGGGCATCTGTTGCTGGCAAATTTTATGGCAGTAAACTGCCTAGATAATGTCAGAATGAGGGTGACAATAGAATGGTACGTAATCACAGTACAATGAAAAAAGTTTCCAGGGGGCAGGAATGGAGGCATGGAGATGCTGTGTTTGAAATACTTATTTGCTCTAGAAAGCTGTATCAGAATGGTGGACTGAAGTAAATACTTTGAGTGCTTTTTTAATGTGACTGGATAAAAGATCCATCTGGCAAGTTGAATAACTCAGTGGTAAAGGGACATAGATACCGCACTGTTTCATGGAACCTTTTGCATCTGAGCACTGTGTACAGAACTTGGGATTATAAGTATTAGAGGATCATGGAATATCTTGATTTGGAAGGGACCTCGAGGATCATGGAGTCCACCTCCTGGTTCCACACCAGACCTACTGTGAGTCAAGCCCTGTGTCTGAGAGCATTGTGCAAATGCTCTTTGACCTTTGTCAGCTCAGTGCCAAACCACTGCCCTGGGGAGCCAGTGCCAAATTCCGTGTATCTAGTTCATCCTACAGAATGATGCCAAGAACAGTTATAGAGATCGACTTACAAACAAAATTCTTGTCTTGAATGGTACACTCTTAATGGTACACTCACCATTTCAAAAAGAAAAAAAAGAAAAAGAAAAAAAGAAAAAAAAAAATCAAAGCCACATTCTTACAGAGGCATTTTACAGTATTGTAATTCTGTTGTGTCAAATCGAGGTTCTCTCATCATGAAGTAATGACCAAATTCTCTTTTCATATCTAAAGATACAAATGTTAAAGGCAGCAGTGCTGTTCAAGAGTACGTTACCAGCTCAAACACTGCTTTGGCTGTAAAACTGAAGGTAGTAAGGAACTTTATCAAGGAGTTAGAAGAAAACATATAAGTGTAGATTTAAAAGCAACCTGTATTATTCTTAGAGTTTGATATAGTGTAATCCAATCCACAGTACTTGTAACATGTGTTTTATAAACATATAAACTGTTCCTTATTCTACACATCACTGTGAATAGTTCTTCTGGCAGGAATGGTCACATGAGTAATTAACCTGTGACCTTCAGTTTGGGATTAAATGCATCCAGTGGAAGTAAGAGCTGTCGGTTATTTTGCTCTTTCATTGTTGAACAGCCTGGGTGTTTTGTTTTGGAGGGTGGATAGTGATGGGACAGGTGGGGAATGGTTTTAAACTGAGACAGGGGAGGTTTAGGTTGGATGTGAGGAGGCAGTTTTTCAGCCAGAGGGTGGTGAGGCACTGGAACAGGTTGCCCAAGGAGGCTGTGGATGCCCCATTCCTGCAGGCATCCAAGGCCAGGCTGGATGTGGCTCTGGGCAGCCTGGGCTGCTGCTTGGCAGGTTAGAAACCCAACATGACTTTATTGCAGCACTGGGTGCAGGGGGATCACTGCTCCTAGCATGCACACAGAAGAGCTAGAGCACACAGGTGATGGACATTCCACTTGTGACCATTCCTGCAATTCCAGAGAGCGTGCGCCTGTTCCAATCACTGCTGCACAGATTAAAAACTGATTGCAGATGAGCTGTTTTGGTATGGGGTTCTTGCAAACGGTCTGTAGTGGCTGTGTGATTCCTCGGGGAGTTGCTCTCCAGCCCAAAGCTCATGTCCTAAGTTGACCAGATCCCGTTTGTGTCCAGAGATGGTTTACAACAGATCAGCTGCTGATCAAGTTTCTAATATCACACTGCCTTGCTCCAGTGTCTGTGTCATCAGCCCCAGCAATACGGTGCACCTCTTCAAGGCTTGTGGAACACTGAGACTCTGCACCTGGGCTCCAGACATCCTGCTGCTGTAGTAACAACAGCCTTCCCCAGACAGAACATCGCTGTCCTGGAAGCTCTGAATTGAGTGCTGAAGACTGAATTAATTGTCAGGTATCCATCTAACACCTAATTTGTTTGCAGAGGAGATGAGGGCTGTGCTACCCATCATTTCACTAATTCTGAGTAACTTTCTGTTTGCCTTTACCAAGGTTTGATGTAACAATCGTGTTATCAGGAACTTCTGTCTGGAATCACTGTGAGGGTCTGAGATCTGATTTTTTTTTTCTGGAGGGACTGGTGAAATGAAAATTCAGAAACGTAAGGAATAAACACAATGAATAGGCATTTCTGATCAGAGTGGAGTCACTTCTTGTATTCAGAATCACAGAATCATCCAATTCTGTAATTTGTATTTGTGAACCTCAATTTCACAACACGAAGATTTTATTTTAGCTTTGGTGTCTCGCAAACTTTGTCAATAACTAAATAATGGTAATCCAAAATTTCTAAGAGCATGGAGATGGAGAAATTAATCTTCCTGTAATTCTCTGTGCTGTACCCCCGTGGTTGTCAACACCTAATGCAATATTGAAATTTCAACTGAGAAAGTGAATGCTGTCCTTAACTTTTGCCTCTATATTGTGCTTCACTGAGGATGGGTTTTGATCCCTTGCTGCTTGGATGGGGCGTTTGAAGAATGGTGCCTGTGCTGATGTCCAGCCAGGCTTTGGGGATGAGTCTCCACACCAGGGTATGTCTGACAGGACTGAGGGTTGGGGATCGGGCCAGGTGGAGTCCAGTGTGCTTTGCTCTTGTTCTTAGTGCTTGTTTTTGCTCAGGATGGCAGGAGGTGAACCTCGTGAACCAATGCCTGCAGATGGGGTCTGCAGAGAAAGAGGTCCTGCAGGCCTTGTGTGACAGCCACGGAGCTGCAGCGAGGCTGCATCAGTGTAAGACACCAGAGATCCACGGAGGTGTGAAGGTGAGCTGTGGGCTCCAGTAAGGCAGGAAGGGATGTGCATGCTCGGGGTTTGGTTGTTCTGTGTGTGTTAAGTGGCTGTGATACCACTGCTGGGTCAGTGTGAGTGTATGGAACAGTGTGACAGTCTTTTTGATGGAGTCCTGTGAAAGCAGTCCTATGGATTTGGGATCCAACTATCAGCCTGTGGGCATCATCCAGGAGTTGGGGTAGGGGATGAGGCAAGGGAAGCTGGGGTAAGGAATTCATAAAGCAGTCTGGCAGTAGTTCTGTGTTTCTCCCATCTCCTCCTTTATTTCCTTACAGGTGAAATAGATTGGTGCTGCAACACGCCCTTGAATTTACAAAAAAAGGACTCTAGTGTGGATTTGACATGGGCCCAGCACTGCAAGGTACGCTGCTGGGAGGAAGCGTCCATGTGCCTGAGGGCAGGAAGGCCCTCCAGAGGGATGCACTGAGGCCAGTTGTACGAGGCTCAACAAGAGCAAGCGCCAGGTCCTGCGCTTTGGTCATGACGACCCCGTGCAGCTTCTCCAGGATTTGGCTGAGGTAGAATTCCAAGCACCCCGTGATTCTAGAATGTTGGGCTGGGCTGTTGGAATCTCCTGCCCTTGTGACTGGTCTTGCCTCCCCACCCTGTGCGTCATGGTGGAGCAGCCTGGTGGCCCTCAGTGATGTCATAAGGGCTAGAATGAGGGCAGGAGCAGTGCGTGCTGCGTCCCTTCATTGGAGCGCTGGAGCTCTGACTGAGCAGCTCGCTTGTTGCACTTGTGCACCGACTGAGTACCTTTGTCTTCACACCGTCCTGTGCAGCTTCTTGTAGGTAAGCTGAGACAGTGTGGGATAGACGGGTGGGCAGTGAGTGTAGAGAACTGCTGGCTGGCGGAGCTCCTAGGATCATCTTATGTCCATCAGCAGCGGGGTGGCCATGAGGGACAGGGAGGTGATTGTCCCCCTCTACTCTGCTCTTGTGAGGCCCCATCTGCAGTACTGTGTCCGGGTCTGGAGCCCCCAGTATGAGAAAGACAGATAGCTGTTGGAGAGGGTCCAGAGGAGAGCCACAGAGACGATCAGGGGACTGGAGCACCTCCCCAGCATGGACAAGCTGAGGGAGCTGGGCTTGTTCAGCCTGGAGAAAAGAAGGCTGCGGGGTGACCTCATTGCAGCCTTCAGTACCTAATGGGAGCCTCCAAAGAGGAGGGCAATCAACTCTTTGAAAGGGTAGATAACAGCAGAACAAGGGGAAATGGTTTTAAGTTGAAAACTTAAGTTTTTAAGTTGAAGAAGGGCAGATTTTGGTTTTTCCCTCATAGTCTTTGCTAAACCGTGGAAGCAAACTGACCTGCTCTTTCTCCCTCCTCTCTCCACCCTCTGCCTGCTTCCCTGCTGCAGCTTTTGCTCGTGGAAGATCAGAGCAAAGTGACAAGGAACGGCTGCGGATTCGAGAGATTTGTCTCCCTCGTTCTGATCTCTTGCCAGGTACCTGCCATGGTTTGTCCCCCCACATGCTTTAGCAGCCCGTGACGCCCCGTGTTTAGTAACACAGCCTCATCCATCCTTGATGGGACGCTGGTCACGTGTGGGTTTTCTCCACTTGCTCTCCAGCTCAGCCCTCAGAAGGATGCTGTCTGTGGTGCTGTGACCAGCTGGTCTTTAGGAAACCAATCCGTTAGGCAAAGAGTCCTAGCCCCAGCTTGTGCAGAGCTGCACAGCATCACCCAGGGACACCAGCAGGCGTGCTTCGGCTGTGTGAGTGTGCCCCACAGCTGTAGGGAGCACAGCAGAGATGTGAACAGAGAAAATAAAAGTGTGTTTCTTTTCAGTTCCAGCTTGTCACACCTACGCTGATGGCCGTGGCGTGCAGCGAGATCAGCTGTGGGCCTGACCTGGCATGGACAGAGGTAGAGTATGAAGCTCTGATTGGTCTTTGTTCCCTGCCTGGAGCCAGCAGAGTGAGCCGCAGATGTGCTCTCCTGCTTTTCAGGAGAGGCAGAATCCTTGCAGCTCCTTACGCTCCTCTCTGGCAAGACAGTAGTGCAAGAGTGGCAAGTTTATAAAAGTACTGGAGCCATCTCGGTTGTGGTGTTTGTCCTGATTTTTCCCTTGAAACAGCTGTTATTAGACTTGCAGTTCCTTCTGAAGTGCCCATGATAAGGACCGAGTGCATTTCCTGCAGCTTTCTCTGCAGATGAGCTCCTCACCTTGAAATGTTCCTCGTTTGTTCTCAGCTCCTCACCCTGACCTTTGCTCTCTGTTTCAGACTGAGAACAAGGGGAAGACCCTTCTGGACCATGAGGAGTCAGCTGTGAATATTCCAGCTATTGCTGCTGCCCATGTCGTTAAGAGATACGTTGCCCAGGCAGCGGATGAACTCTCCTTTGAGGTAAGCAGTTCAAGGCGTCCCTTGTTGTTCACTTTTACAATGGCAAATGCCTTCAGAGCTGCACTGGTGCAATTGCTCTCAAGCTCGGCGATGTTTGGCAGTGCAGAAGAATGCAGTCATTTGAGCTGTGCTTTCCTCCCAGCCGTGCCGAAGCTGGGATTGACGTTGCAATCTCTTGCAGGTGGGAGACATCGTGTGTGTCATCGACATGCCACCAAAGGAGCTGACCCCCTGGTGGAGAGGCAAGCACGGCTTCCAGGTGGGCACAAGCTTCAGACCGGAGAGTGCAACTTCAGTAAAGGCAGGAATCTCAGCTTAGAGCTGCTCTGCCTGCACAGGATGTGTAATGGACGTAAACAGTTTCCCTGTGTTGGTGTCAGAGGACCTTGCCTTTGGCTGCAAATGTTGAAAAATTATTACCTTTATGCTGTTAACTATGGCCATTTTCTGCTGGATGGTCTTACGGATCATCAGGCAAGCCCATTCTGAGGGAAATGTTACGTGGCTTTTGGTTTAACAGTTCAGATCTGAGAAGTGCTGCATGCAATAGTTGGCCTCTCTTCTTCTTGTTACAGGTTGGTTTTTTCCCAGGGGAGTGTGTGGAACTCATTAATAAGGACGTTCCTGAGGCACTCATCAATTCTGTGCCAAAGCCAGGTACGGATGTTACATTTGATGGTGTGGGGAAGCAAAATGAAGTCTTTTTTGGGGTGTGTTCCATGTTTAATACCTCCTTTATCCATGCCACGTTGTCCTCTGTGTTGATGATCCTTCATGCACACCATGGGGCAGAGATTTGGCCCAGTCCTCCTGTGTTTATGACTGGACTTGGGGAAACTATTGAATCTTCATAGACTGGCTTGGGATGGAAGGGTCCTCAAGGATCATCAAGCTTCCACTTCCCTGCATCAGGCTGTGCTGCCAGCCCCCACATTTAATGTCAGATTCAACCAGGCTGCCCAGGGCCCCATCCAACCTGGCCTTGGGCTCCTCCAGGCATGGGGAAAATCCCTTTTTGTATGTACTTGTAGGTAATGTTCTTCCCGTTTTGACGTGCTCTGTAGAATGTGCTGTGCTCGGCCTCGTCCAACTGAGCCAAAACTGAAATGACCTGGTTTCTTCCTTTTGTTGTGCAGAGCCCAAGAAACGCAGCAAGATCCTCACCTTCCTTCGTTCCTTGGTGAAGGCCCGCCCAAAGAAACCGACCGAGCGGGAGGTGGAGAAGGAAAGGGTGTTTGGCTGTGACCTGGGAGAGCATCTTCTCCACTCTGGTCGTGATGGTAAGGAACAGCGCATTCCTGAGATCTCCCTCTCTTGGGCATCTAAAGAAGATGAAAGAGAGATAATATGTAGCAGGGGGCAGGCTGATAGCAGTGGAGACACGTGTAATGGGAGTTGATGGCTGAAGGACAAAGTGAGGCGGATGCTCCCAGGAGACAAGCACATTTGTATTTGCTTCAGCCAAGCCTGGCTGGGCTTAGTGGATGGGATGTGACGAGAGCACAGCCTGAAAGAGGACTTGAATAAGGAGCTCAACTGACGGCTGGCACGTGTTCTTTAGTCCCCCAGGTCCTCCAGAGCTGCGCTGAGTTCCTTGAGCAGCACGGCGTGGTGCAGGGGATATACCGCCTGTCCGGCGTCGCGTCCAACATCCAGAGACTGCGGTAAGAGTGCTGCGACTGACACAGCCTGAGTGCATCTGGTGTGGCTTTGGCCTTGCCTTCCTCTTGCTCAACTGGTTTGGCGTCCTTCTCTCCAGGCAGGAATTTGAGTCTGAGCGGATTCCTGAGCTCACCGTCCGAGACATTCACAGCGTGAGCTCCCTCTGCAAGATGTACTTCAGGGAGCTCCCGAACCCTCTGCTCACCCACCAGCTGTACGGCAAGTTCTCGGTAAGCACAAGGCAGCGTCTTTCATTTCCCTCTTCCCTGGGCCTCTTGGGAGATGGCTGCAGCAGTGCCCCAGCTCTGAGGCCCTTTTGCTGTCAGCCCCACGAGGTTTACTCGCAGTGGTTTCCTAGCCTGATTTGTGTCTCGCTCCCTTTCTGCACTACTCCAGGATGCTGTTGGTGCCGCTACAGAGGAGGAGCGGCTGGTCAGAATGCAGGACGTCATCCAGCAGCTGCCCGCTCCTCACTACAGGTCAGTGCTGCCCTCAGCCTGTTGAGCTCAGTCCTGCTGCATTGCAGAGGGCAGTGATGCGATTCCAGGCTTTGTCTCACGCCGGCAACATGATGCCTGTGTATGCTGAAGGGTTGAAGGTTCCATGGGGTTACTTTATGGGGTCAGTTCCTGGGCACGGGGGCACGCTTGATGCAGCTGATGGCTGCAGCTGTGCTGTGCTGGGGCTTGGTGCTGCAGTGTGGCACTCAGTCAAGTTGGATCTACTTCATCTTCGGTGACAGTAGCAATAACAAGAACTAGCATGAATAGAGGTTTGCTTTCTGAATTGCAGCACGGCATGCTCGTTGGTGCTGAACATTTGCCTCTCTTGTCTTCCAGGACACTGGAGTACCTCATGAGACACTTGGCGTGTCTGGCTGGGAGCTCCACCATCACAAACATGCATGCCAAGAACCTAGCCATTGTGTGGGCTCCAAACCTCTTAAGGTAAACTTCTGGTTCTGTTTCAACACAACGCTTCATCTGTTCTCCAGTAAAAAAAAAAAAACAATCCTCTCTTTTTCTCCATCAAATGTGCTCTTCTCCTGTAAAATCTGCAGTCACTCGCTGACAGCAGAGCAGGAGCCTGGGCTGTTCTCCAACCTCACGGGCACAATGTCTAGGTGACAATTTCTGCAGTCTTGTTGAGATGGGACTGACGTGTCCTTGATCATCCAGGAGAATTTCTGCAGTGGCATCACTGATTGCCCACTGCAGAAGTCTCCAGAGCCTCAGTTGACAGCTTCTGGCTGCAACAATTCAGACTCGGGGAAACGGTCTTGGAGAAATGACTTCTAAAATCTGCCTTTTCTACAGATCACAGCAGAACGAGTCTGCCTGCGCCAGCGGAAGAGCTGCCTGCATGGAGCTGCAGACGCAGTCGGATGTTGTGGAATTCCTCATCAACCACACAGACGTCCTCTTCTGCTCCAAATCCAGAGCAGACATCGCAGATGGAGCAGGTGAGTGTCTTCCTCCATTAGCTTTATCTTGACCTGACACCTTGATCAAATGCAGGCCTTCTCCAGGACCTATGAGATACTCTTTTACCATCAAGGGGACAGCAGACCTCTGGGCTTCCATTAGAATATGGCATCCTGTTGCTGGATGCTGAGAATGTCCAAGCCCAAACTTCACAAGGAGGAAACGATCATTATTATGGTTTGCATGCAGGAGAAGCTTGATGCAAGTGTGGCAGCAAAGCTTTCTCAGTTCCCTGCCCCCATTTTCTCAGGTTTTTCTGTGCCTGTTTCGATACAGTGAGCTGCTCTTCATGATGACCGTGTCCTTTGCCATAAACACACCTCTGCCCACATGGTTATTTTGAGCTCCTCTTCTTCCAGTGGCTCGGATAAGCAAGCCTGAGAAAAATACAGCACCTCCCCCAGAACTGTGGTGGCTGTGCTGCTGCTTTCTGATCCTCGCTCTGACCTGTGGTTTTCCCTTACAGGGCACAGTTCTCTCCCAGGGCCCAAGCCTGTGGGGGTCTCTTCTGCTGCCGCAAAGCTGCTCAGCCTGGAGGAGGCACAGGCACAGAGGCGAGGCCACAGCAGCTCTCCTGTTGTGACAGAGAGCAGCAGGGACATTGAAGTGGAAGAAAGCCCTGCAGCTGGGCAGGGCAAATTCCACACAGTCATCGACTTTCCATCTGACAGGTAAAGAGGACTTTCTTTTCCAGCACCTAGCATCATTGTTTGGGTGGGTTTTTGTGCTTTTCTTTCCATTATTTCTAGTGCCAAAACTTGCTGAAAGTAAGGTACGCTAATGGTAACCAATTCCAGTTCTCCTCTAAGCAGAGCGGTTGGTCAGAGTTGCTGGCACTAGAAATTAACCATGGCAGTGAGATGAGGCCGATCAGCTGCTAATGTAAGAGTCAGAGATGCTTTTGAACTTCCTTTATGGCTGCATGGTTCCTCAGAAAGCAGTTACGCCTGCCAGCTCAATAAAAGCCATCCTTCAGATGCCGTGCTGTACAGCTGTGCAGCCTTTGCTCCCATGCTCTGCATCTTGCTTGACAGAGTGGAGGGGAATTTAGCCAGCAAGACTTCAGGGCTGAGCTATAGAATGGAGCCATCCTCAACTGTTGGAAACAGAGCGAGTTTCTAAGTTGTGCTTCTGCAGAAACCAGGCAGTGCTAGGAACAAGCAACTGCTGCCAAGAGCTCAGTGCTGCTCTTCCCTCACCCTGCACCACGCACGACTCACAGCATTCGCTGTTTTCTCTCTCCAGGCAAAATCCACCCAGCAAGATGGAGGAATCACCAGCTGGCAGTTGGTGTTGCTGCTTCAGCCTCAGAAAGCCATCCTCTGGGAGCAAACGCCAACTGCAGCGCAATGCCAGGCAGCCCTCAGAAACAGCAGTGGTAGTCCTGGCAGGTAAGGGTGCAAATGCAGCTTTCAAATCCCTGCTTTTCAGGAACACAGAATTCAAGCTTGCAGTGCACTTGTATCTCCTTCTAGCATTCCAGCCCCTGCCTAACATCTTCAGTACACCCCTGATCAAGAACCACTGTCGTAATTCAGCTTGTGAAAGTTTGACACTAATCCCTGTGTATCCTTTCTAGGTGAATCCAGCCCTTGCCAACCCAGAAGATCCAGGGCAAGTAGCAGTGATGCACTATCTGCTTCCGTCAGTGGAGATCTCATAGGGAGCACGAATTGCTGCAGTTCCAACAGCAGCCTTCCATCTAACAACAGTAACAACAGTGATGGAGAGAGCCTTCCATCTGAAATCATTAGTGGAGAGAATGAGCTCATCGAGGTTCTTGCTCTCATTACACCTGGCTCTGCTGAAGTTGCTGACCTGAGCCTCCCAGACACCACCGTGACCAACCTCGATTCTAACCAGGAGTCTCTGCAGTGCATTCCATCCCAAGCACAGTCAGAGTGCCCAGAAAGCTGCACCTCCATGCAGGAGCAGGCCAGGATCAGTGAGGAGGAGCAGAGCCTCTTGCAGGGGGACTTTCAATCAGGCCTCCAGTCCCAGGCACCGGACAGCAGCACTGAGAGCTCTGAGCCACTCTCTCCATGACAAGAGAGGATGAGTCCCATCTTTATTCTGGACCTCTCACACCCTCCTGTCTTTTATATAATAATAAAAGCACACTTGTGCTCAATCAATGCCTTGACTGCCTTTCAAGTCTTCATTCACACGGATAGGGATGAATGCAACACACAGCAAGGCACCTCAGCTTGCAACATGATGGCTGTGGGGTGTGTGCAGTACAGCTCTGGAGTTGTTCGCATTTTGTCTGGCTTTGGGATGTCTGCAGGGAGAGCTCTGCTACCATCTGGTACGGTAGCAAATAATCTCTAGTATCCTGGATGCAGCTCATGATAATCCCAAGCTTCCTGGCTGTGGCTTTGTGATGCTTTTCAGGGCTTTCTGATGCATTTTGATGCTTTGGCTGCTCCTTAACACCTCTCTCCTCCCACCATGTCCTTTCCTGGCTTCCACCTACGAGCTGGCTGTGCAGATCATCTCCAGACCTGTCATCATCACACTGCGGCAGGAGGACCTCACCCTGGCCAACGTCAGGCAGTACTGCTTGGTCTGCAGCTCAGTGGCCATTTCCCTTTTAGGCGGCTCTTGCAGAACAATCAAGCAGCAGAACCTTTTGCTCACCCTGCAGCACACAAATGCTGCGAAAGCAGAAACAACCTGGGAATCTCTGGGTCTGCAAGACTGCACGGACACTCGCCGACTGTGTTTGATGGCTCCCTCCCATCCTTAATTTCCTTCTCCCCTTCTCCTCGTCTGATCCCACTGCTGAGCCATGATCAAGCTGCCCAGAGTCTCAGAGCATCGTGCAGAGCCGTGCTGGCACCTCCTCCCCTTCCTCTCTTGCAGCTCGGCGTGCAACCTCACCGCTTCTCTGACAGACCTGCTGATCCCACGTGTACCATCGGGATGCTCTGGCACAGGACGTGCCTCTAACCCAAAGCTCCTTCCCACTCTCCCAACAAAAAGCAAACCAACCGCACCGCCAGCAGCACAACCCCGCAGCAGACAGCAGGGAATGCCAACAGCTTCACGCTGCTCCCCTTCACTCCCATCCTAACTGTGTGCGCACGGAGAGGCGGAAGGATGGGGTTGCAGGCTGACCTCTGCTGAGGTGAGTGAGGGCTCACCGTGTTGCTCCATGGTAGATTTGTTCCTGTTCAGTGCTAAGAGGAAACTCACACGACACTGAGGGCCTTGCAAAAGTCTGGCAGGTGATGTCAGTTGCTCTTCCTTTTCCCACTGATGCTGTCACTCCATGGTAGAAGGCCACCACATTGACCAGGCTGCATGTCTCTGTTTCCACTGTTTCTGCATTTCCTTCTTCTTGCTCCCTGTAACCAGCAGTTTCAGCCATGCTGGTTTCCTGCCTCCTCTGCTTGATTTCATGTGGCAGGGATGGAGAGGTGTTCAGCTCTGAGCAAGTTTTTTTCTGAAAAAGTGACCAGCTCTTTTCCATCCCTTTGCCCCTACAAACAGTTGTCCAGAGGATCTCGTCCAAGAATGCCTTGAACAGCCTGCAGCTGGCTCTCCTGAAGTTCAGGCTCCTGACTTTGCTTCCTGCCAGGCCCGCATTCCTTGAGATCACAAACTCAAGGAGGGCATGGTCACTGCAGCCCTGACCGCCTCCTGTCGTAACTCCTGGTGTGCACCATGTCCAGCAATGCTTCCCTTCTGCTTGCTGTGCCCAATGCCTGCACCACAAAGTCATTCTCACTGCACTCCAGGAGTCTCTCAGATTACAGATAAACATCATAGGAAAAAAAAAAAAAATCACAGAATGGCCAGGGTTGGAAGGGACGTCAAGGATCATGTAGGGCCACACATGCAGGGCTCCCAACCTCCCCATTTAAGACTAGACCAGGCTGCCCAGGGCCCCATCCAACCTGGCCTTGAACACCTCCAGGGATGGACGGGGCATCCACAGCCTCTCTGGGCAGCTGTTCCAGCACCTCAACACTCTCTCTGCAAAGAACTTCCCCCTGACATCCAACCTAAATCTGCCTTCCCTCAACTTAAAACTATTTCCCCTTGTCCTGCAGTTATCTACACTTCCAAAGAGTTGATTCCCCTCCTGTTTGTAGGCTCCCTTTAGGTACTGGAAGGCTGCAATGAGGTCACCCCGCAGCCTTCTTTTCTCCAGGCTGAACAAGCCCAGCTCCCTCAGCCTGTCCTTGCAGGGGAGGTGCTCCAGTCCCCTGCTCATCTCTGTGGCTCTCCTGTGTCAATCCCACTTTTCCTTTCTCTGTCTCACAGGTCAGCTCCTGCTGGAAGCAGATGGTATCCCAGTAGGAATGAAGGTCAGTGCAGGAGCAGCTGCTGACGGGAGGAAGGAAGTCCATGCTGATGAGCTCTGAAGCATCTGCAGGTATGGTTCTGGAGGAGGCAGCAGTGATGTCGGAGGGCTCCCCAGCAGGAAGCTGTCTCATCCAAATCCTTGCTGAGTGGTTGGAAGGGAGTTTCTTCATGACAGCAGCACCAGTCACTGGACTCAGATGTTGCAAAGACAAGGATTAGCACGAGTTCCAGTACCTACAGTATCATCACGAATCACGGTAAGATTACAATGTGTCCTCATACAAACGCAGCCATTTCTCCCTGAGTCCAAAGGCTGTCCGGAAAGCATCTTTGAGGCCTCTCACACCAAACCACTGATGTTCGTCTGGGATCTGACTCATTAGGGTACAGGGGTTAGGAACCACAGGCTGTCTTTTGAGAACTGGTTCAGTCATTTTCTTACACCTTGCACCAGCCGATACGTGCCGTCTGCCTTCCGTGCCGACAGGATTGGGGTGTTATAAGGCCACAGACAAGGTTCCAGAAGACCATCCTTAACCAGTGTTTGTGTTACAGCTTTTCGACCCACTCTCCCTTCTAAGGCTATGGGATATTGTTGCTGTTTCACAGCTTCACTCCCTCCTCAGACAGTTATTTGTAAGGGAAAATTGTGAGTCCACCCCGATTTCCTTCCCCTGCCCACACCTTTGGATTCATTTCTTCTCATCATCAGCTGTTAACACATTCATTGACACCCTGATATCTGTTTCACAACCTTTCAGCTGTAATCCTCATTTAACTGTTAAATCTCTCCCCGATAAATCGGTCCCTGCTTCAGGCACACAGAACAATTGCCCTGCAACTATTTTATCTTTCCATTTTAATTCTGTGGTCCCACAGAGTGGAGCTGTCATTTCTGATCCCTCAGCCCCCGTCCCAAGCCTGCTAATGCTGTAACACTCCAGCAGGGACAGCCTCGGGACCCGGAGGATGCATTTTCTGCCATTCCTGCATGGCAGCTTGTCGAATCATTCCCCGTTCCTCCCTGTTAAACAACACACTCAGGATGGGCATCATCTCCTCCCATGAGTAAACACCTGGCCCCAAGAATTGATCACACTGCTCTGCTAATCCAATAGGATCTTCCATTGAAGATTTCATTTCCCTTTTAAAATCTCTCCCCTCTCCTCTAGTGAGTGGGGCATTGACATGCCCTATTCCTGTTAACCCTGGAATGGCACTGACAGCTTAGAGCACAGAGATGCTCTTTCTGCGGTGTCCTGCTTGCCTGCTCCTCCCTGGAGGACCAAATGCCACAGATGTGCACCGTGCCATGAAGGAGCAGGAAAAGGGCATGAGAAGGCACTCCATGCCATGCCATGGGGGAAGGAACAGTGCTTTGTTGTGTGTGTGTCCTTTTCTGCATGTGTGCAGCAACAGAACACCACGTTTCCTGCAGTGCTCTGGAACCCAACTTTCCTTTCACCTGGCTGCTGCTGGGTGTCCAGGAAGTTATGCACAACAGCCACATCCAGATACACGCCTGGTACCTCTGAACTAGCTAATGCTGTAGGATGGAATGTTGTTTCTGCACTGGATATCAAAAGGTGGGATTGGTCTGAAGCAGTACAGCACAATGTGTTTTGTAATTTGCCCTTAGAAACAGTTTGAAAAAGTAGAAGTGCTTTATTAGTAAAAATAAGTTATTTCAGTAACATATTTTAGAAATACAGTTGTTCAGTCATGTGATTAATTCTCACTTACAGAACTGTAGTAGTTACAAATAGTATGGGTACAGCATTAAGGACTAGAAAGCATGTTGTAAGGCCATTCTGTTTGGATAAGAGAAGCTCAGCAAAAGAAAAACAGACTCCAAAGAAGCCAGGGCCCCCACACAAGGCCGAATTGACTCACTCTGTGGGCAGGTTGGGATGCAACAGGCAGGCATCAAGAGACTCCTCTCCATCCTCCTTCCAAACTTATCTCTATTCAGGGATGAGCAGCTGTCCAGAAATAGTGGCCAAGTGTTGATAAGCAGATGTCAGACGTTCAATAATCAGCAATATACCTGCTGAGCTACAACAATTGGTGTTCAGCCAGTCACACACACACACACAGAATGGCCCGGGTTGGAAGGGACCTCAAGGATCACGAATCTCCAACCCCCTGCCACAGGCAGGGCCACCAACCTCTGCACCACTGTACAGATGCACAGTGCTGGATAGAAACAGCAGTGTGGGAAAAAACTGTATGCTGTGGATGGAAAGGGTGGATCAGAATGGTTTAACAGCTCAAATTATGAATGTGTTTTCACCTTCACATTACCCATACGATGTCTGAGAAGGAGCTGTGTGTCAGATTTTTTTGTAGCCAAAACTTACTGTGATAGTTGAAAAGATGTGGCAAGAGAATGAGATAAAAAGGGGAGGCAAGAGCAGCAAAGGCAGCAGCCAGATGCTGGAAAAACCAGCCAAGAAGACTGAAACAAAGCAGACATCATCTCTGCAGAGCGACTGTTGCCAAAGATCAAGCTGTGGCACGTAGCTGATAACATCTCAGGTCAGAAGGCTGCAGACCTTCTAACGATGGCTCTCTCTGTCTCTCAGCTTCCTGCATTTGGGCCTTATGCTCCCTTTCTTTCACCAGCCCTCACGTTCAGTGCCTAGCTGATGGCAGTCCTGCTCAGCCTCAGAGAAAGGTGACCCCAGCCAGCATTTCTCTGCTTTGTTTCCTGCGTCAGCAATAACTCTGAGTAACTAATGCATTCAGGAAAATCAGGGTCTGTTCATGGACCATTTGCAAACATAAAGAGGTAACAGTTCACTGTCTTCCAGACTCTTTCTGGCTCTGATGCAAGTGGCCAACAGAGCTTCTGGGGGTCTTTTGTCTTTTTCAGTTTTATTTGTTGCATGGCTGCTCACTCTTATCCTTCTCACCTCTTCATTACTTTAAAGGAGTGATGGAAGTCAATGGGGACACACAAACACCTCCCAGAGCATCTGCTGTGATTCCCAGTGACCCTTATGAGTAGAGATCATCTCCATGCAGGGTCGAGGCTGCAAACAGGTTGACATCGGCCTTTGGGATTATGCAAGTGAAAATCATAAGGAAGGTTTAAGGGATAGATTTTAAACCATAGGAGAGATTTAAAGAAAAAAAAAATGTAGAAAAGAGTCTATTTAACAAATATGTTTGGTTTTTTGTTTGTTTGTTTTATACATAATTTTGTTAAGCAGAGACTCTGAAAGATTAGGGAATCCTTATTAAGATGAAGTACTGCTAATAATTTTGACAGGTTCGGTAAGAGGATGCCATTTCTGGATGCATTAAAAACCAAAGTCAGGTGGCTTTGCTGCATACCAAAGATAGAAATCCCATGCTGCCTGAAAAAGAATTAACACTGATTGTGGCCTTCTGTTCTGGGCAGACCAGGAAGGGCTTGAAGAGATGCTTCAAATGGCCTCAAATGCTTCAAATGTGTAACTCATTTTCCAGTGCTGCAGGCTCCCTTGGTTTGGACCGTGGCTTGGAAACAACACTGGAGAGGAACTCAGCCAACTCAGTGGGCACGCAGTAGGTTTAAGATTTCAAACACAGTTCCAATCTGTAGAGCCCATTCCCACCCTGCATTGAAATCACACTTTTGCAACAGGCGTTTCTGCATACATGACTGAGATACATAGATCCAGCTTTGTTCTTGTCTTCAACTTCAAGGCAGTCCATCACAATGACAAACCCCTTTTGTGAACTGCTCAGGTAATCACTGGCCTCATAGTTGGTGGTGTTTTACTGGCCATACAAGCGGTGCATTTGAGGCCTGTGCTTAATGTGCAAAGCACTGGACTGCATATTTTGCTGGTAACTTTGCCTCAGCAGGATTATCAGCAGAGCTTACTGGTATCTACTTGAATTCTGAGCTTCTGTTATTGGCTAGAGTATCTGTTTTGTTAAACAAATCACTCCACAGCCAGATGAGCGCAGATTCAGGACTAGCCAGCCAAGTTCGCTGTGCAAGACAATCTGCATCGACAAGACTTGTGAGATTTGCAAATACAAATGGAAAACAAACAAAGAAAGAAACTGTTTTTTAAAAAATCACGATTTCATGTTGTGAGCCGAGACTTTGAGCGTATTTGGTGGACATGATGAAGGTTTTAATGCTGAGATGCTTTATGAGTTTGACTTTTTCTTATGATAAGAGGTCAGAAACTGCAGGAAAAGGTTTGTGCCAAATGACAAAGGAAAGAACACTTCCTGCAAAACGTCTGTTAGAAAGCAGCACGTTGTCAGCTGGAATCATGAGTTATGATCTGGAGAAAGGCTGTGCCAAGGTATTTACAGATGTCTTCTGATGGGTTTGAAGCATTTTTGGCGTGCGGAGTAGGCATAATTCTGCAAAGCTGGTGGATTGCTTGATCAATCTGAAATACAAGAAAGATCAATAAATGACCAAAAAAAGCACACAAACAAACCAAAAAAACCCCACGATAGATATACTGATAGCTGCATTATGTACTGCATGTTCCCTTTCAGCTATATGCTTTTTTTTTTTAAATAAGAAAGTGTAGAGCTGCCAGTTCCCTTATGCATCCTTTCTAGCTCCAGGTTAAATAAAAAATGTTATTCCTGTCACCTGGAAGATGTATTCTAGGAAGAATCGTTTTCAAACTATTTGTATTTCTTTAAGACGTTCAGTTATGGAAAACAAACAAACAAACAAAAAACAACCAACAATCTCTACAATCTGAAAAATTAAAAAAAACCCTCTTGACTTTCTCTGGACTGACGTAAAAGTATAACACATTGCATACGAATGTTTAAGGAACAACAAAGAACTGTCACGGAAAAGGAGGGAGCTGCTCTTTTACCTATCAAACCTTCCACATCTTTGAGTGTCTGCCAACCAGAATGTGTGGAGGCACCTTCAGTCAATGGAGGGCAATGATGGCAGCATACTTACATTAATCCTGGATGAAATAGCACAGCACTGATAGAAACTTCCCAACAGTCTGTACTGATCTGAAATGCTCTGGCAACTCTTTGCAAAAGGCACTTCATGCTGAGTATTTTCATTTCATTGCTTGCCTGCTGGTATCACCTGTGCTAAGCTAACTGGACAAACCTAGATTGGCAGCTCCTCAGATGTGTTACCAGCTAATTTCTCACTGATCATTAGAAACACAAAGTTAATTCTGCTGGGAATTCAGCCATCTTCTGCATCTCTTCCTTCTCCTGATCTCTGTTCTACCTCCGTTTGACACAGATACACATTCAGGCTAATTAGTGAAATTTACTTTGACCCAGCACAAAAAGGAGAGCAAAAGGAAGGGCAAAATGAATGAAATAGCAACACAAGTTACCCAGCTGTTGTGTTGAAAAGACCATTTTTAAGCCAAAAGAACTGCAGAAAGAAGGAATGGATGGATGTCCTGGAGCATCTAGTTCTCCAGATGCCTACAAGAGATGCCTTTCTGCGTGTGGGACACAGAGCAGATCCCCTCTGATACTCGGCACAGGGATGGATGGTGCTAAAAGCAGGTTTGTGTTTACCTACAGGGCCCTTTGTTTGTTTGTTTCCATGTACAGAGAGCCCATAGGAGGGATCAAAGCCATCTCACAGTTTGTGCTTGTAGGTTCAGTGTTTGGGAGCATTTACCTTCTGAGCAGCTGAAACCAAAATCTGCAATTCAAAGCCTGTGAATAATATTCAAATAATAATTAATTAAGAAATGAATAGATAAACCTTTCACACCTGGAGCTCAGCTGCCATCACAGACCATTGCAGTGACTGCCATGCATTCAGCTCTGTGTTGATAGTATCACTGGTGTCTCTCTTCTAGAGATGGATCTAAGCTGAACTGTGACTGCTGGTCGAGTTTCCACCTTAGCAGCTCCTCTACTGCTGCTGTCACAACTGCATTGTCCACCTGAACTGCGGGGTTGGATGTGACCTTGTGAGCAGCAGTCTGCTGGCAGACCTGTGAGTATTTTCCAGTATGCAGTTATCCCTGGTCAGTAGAAGAAGGAGAGAATTAATGCATGTATGCATATATTACAAATACATTAATTATATAAATTACATTTAATTACATAAATTATATATAATTTATATTATAAATCTATGAAATAGACATGAATACATACAAACAATTAAAAATCCACGAATATTTTTGTGCATATTTAAATACAGGAATGCATTCTATTAGAGGCATTGATAAGCAGGCATTTAAGCACACCTTGCTTTGCTGTTTCAGCAGGTCTGCACCAGAATCCTGACTGTAAGTGACATCTGTGGGTGTCTTGAAAAGGACAGCTCAAATCTTACATCATGCACGAGCATGGAGAAGCTGATTTCCTCTTGGTTAAGTCTTGATTGTTCAGTGTATAGTAGTCAGATGGAAGACAACAGGTAGTCCAAATGCACTGATTTGAGAAAACAGCTGCTCTGGGTACGAGGAAACGGAGAGAAAATGAAGAAACAGACACTCCCAGAACTCTGCTGTGAGCACTTGTCTCACGAAGGATATATCATAACAAGCACAAAACTATGGAAGAAGAAATGGGCTTTCTAGCTGTGTCTTCATCCTTGGCATAACTAATTCTGTCTTTAGACATGTTTCTGAAACACTGACACGTTTTACCAACAGATAAGTAGGTAAGTGACCAAAATGCAGAATAAAGTCATGACAAAAATAATAATAATAATAATAATAATAATAATAGAATAATAAAGATGTTTCAAAAGGTTAAAGATGTGGATTGGAAAAGTCACAGCCAAAAATATTTCTGAGGAATTTTAAAATATATTTCTGTATTTCTTTCACTTACCAAGAAAGCACGATTATATTTCTCCAGCAAAATTGGTGTGTCCTTATCTTACTAGAGAAAGGGCCTCTCACCAGGGCACAAAGCTGCTAGAGTTTCCCAGGACACAGGAACAAGATTTTCTCCACTTTCCCACTCTTCCCACTTGAGCATTTTGCAGTCAATGCTTTGGGGCTTTGGCAGAACTCGTGGGTTACCCTAACGTAGGATACTGGCTTCTATATTGCCAAAACATCTCATGGTGATTTTGGTCGCCCAGATTTCAGCTCTGTTGGGGATGAAAAAAGAGGCTTACTTTCCCACTGTCAGTCCCACAGATTCCTTCTCTCCCATTTGAAACGTCTGGGACATTACTGAGAAAAACACTGCAGTTTTGTTCAGTGGTTGGCAAAGGCAATGCTCCCTGCATTCGTTGCATGGGGCTTTTTCCATGCATTTCTCTGTATTGCTGTACACAAGTGCATACGGATACTTAGACACTCAGATGTAGGTTGCTCCAAAAGTAATGCCTGCTATTCATTTCGATGGAAACTGCAGCTCTGCTGCCATCAGCTGGCACGACAACAAAACGTAATGGAATATTTGTAGGAAGGTTCAGCCTCTGCTGCCGTACCACCAACAGTCACCTCTGATATCATGGGCATTCATCATTATCTATAATCACAAAGACTGAACATATGGCCACTGACACAGATTGCTGGCAAGGTCTACGATTAACCTGCAACGATGAGGAAACCCATGAAGTCTATGTGAAAATGATAAAAGCTGACCAGGATAACTGCCAGCCAGCTTTTATATTAAAGATCAATAGATACATCATTTCTGTGTTTGGCAGGGTTAAGCAGTCGGCAGCTGAAAAACAAAGCACTGGATTTTGTAATATTAGTGAAAGAGTGAAATGTGAACAAATGAACCACTTTCAGATGTCACCTACTGCCTTTTTCTGTAGCAAAACTCTGCAGAAATACATTTTTCCTGTGTTTTGCCTGCATTTGTGCCTGAGATAGCACAGTTGTTTCACAGAACAGACACAGCCACAGTCAATAATGCAACAGCACGGTTCCCATTACATCTGTTTTTTCCTTTCTTTGCAGGAATTCCAGTTGCTCTAAACACGTTGTCACATTTTTACAGCAGTCATACAAACAGCTGTGGCAGGTGCAAGAATGAGAGCCGGAGAGCACTTCTGTGTGCGCAAACAGTGCATCAAGTGCAGACACGTAGTTTAAAATAAAAACTGGACCGAGGAGAGCAGGCTGGAAAAGCTGAAGTATGACAGTAATTATTTTTTGGTGTGACATTTCTTAGACAGGGCGGGGGGAGGTGGGGGGGACGGAGTGGGGAGCGGCGTGGGGGAGAGGGAGAGGAAGAGAGGAAGAGGGGGGGACGGCGGGGGATGGGGAAGGGGAAGGGGCGGCCCCCCCGGAGGAGCTGGCGGGCAGAGGCAGCGGGGTGCAGCTCCGCACAGGACCCGAGCGGCTGCCTCTCTCCCTCCGGCCCGGCTCAGCCGTCTCAGCTCGCCGCGGAGCAAAGCACGCGCTTTCCCTCGCACTGCCGTGCTTTGACCGGCATTCCGGACGCTCTCGCGTCTCTCGCTTTGCCGGATCGGCTTCGTGCGGCGAATCGCCGTTCCTCCTCGGCTCGCCGCCGCCGTGTTTTCTCTCGGTTCCAACTATCTGCTCGCTCTCTGCCCTTCCCCCTCTCCCGGAGCGCACGCGGCCCGGGGCCGGCCGGCTCGCGGCAAACCGTTCCGAGCCCTGCGGCTGTTTGTCCTTTTCCCGGGGGGAGGTAGGGAGGGGGAACAAAGGGGAAGGAAGGGGGAAGGAAGTGGGAAGGGAGGGGGAAGGGAAGAATGGGAGGGGAGGGAAGGATGGGGGGGGGAAGAATAGGGGGGAAAGATGGGGGAGGGGAAGGATGGGGGGCGGAAGGATGGGGGGAGAGGGGAAAGCATTTTGGGGGGGAGAAGTCTTGTGAATGACTGCTGGTGGTACTGATTTCCTGGCTTTGGTCTCAGTCCTGCACAGCCACTGCGGTGAGCTGTGTTGTTTTTGTCCCACAGGAGTCACCACCGCCTTTTGTGGAAAGGATCACAGATGGCTGGGAGTGGATTTATCAGAGCTGCCAAAGCTGAGCGTAGCTGTAGGTGAAGCAGGACTGGACAGTGAAGTCCCCACCCTTTCCATAGCAGAGGTGGTGCTCACCTCCATGGCAAACAGCAGGTCAGGTGAGCTGTCCTTTGTTAGCTGGGCTGTGAAATGAGAAGCAGAGGCTTCACTGTAAGTCGTGGGAGCCTTGTGTCTTAAAATAAAGCCTCGTGCATTCTGTGCAAGTTCCAAACAGCTCCTTGCGTTGTAGGAATGAGGGAGCAGTTGATTCCCACCTGATCAAAGCAGGAGGCAGTGTGCACAGCTGGAACACAGGAGCTTCTGTCTGAACATCTGCAAACGCTTCTGGACTGTGTGAGTGATGGGCACTGTCACAGCTTGCCTGCACAGGCTGTGGAGTCTCCCTCCTTGCAGATCTTCCAGAGCTGTTTGTGGGGGTGGAGAGTGATAGGGCAAGGGGGAATGGCTTTACACTGAGACAGGGGGTGTTCAGGTTTAGGTTGGATATGAGGAGGCAGTTTTTCAGCCAGAGGGTGGTGAGGCACTGGAACAGGTTGCCCAAGGAGGCTGTGGATGCCCCATCCCTGCAGGCATCCAAGGCCAGGCTGGATGTGGCTCTGGGCAGCCTGGGCTGCTGGTTGGCGACCTGCACACAGCAGGGGTTGGAACCAGATTATCTGTGAGGTCCTTTGCAACCCAGGCCGTGCTATGACTCCACTTGGCCATGGTCCTGGGTAGGCAGCTCTGGGTGGTTCTGCTGGTGTAGGAGGTTGGAGCAGATGGCGTCCAGAGGTTCCTCCAACCTCATCTAGTCTGTGAACCTAAAAGGGAGGTTAGAAGAATAAAAAGAAGAAGAACCTGAAGTACTGTGGGTTTGTTTGTTTGTATTTAAAATTTTGGGGTCTTCTCATCCCAGACTCTCTCTATGAATGGATGAGACTTCCGTAGATCCCCAGTACAGGTTTCTCTTTTGTTTGTTATCTGTCAGGATGCCTTAATAGCATGCTTTAAGTTGCACTTGTCCTATAATAACAGGTGGTCCCGCAGGTATTTAATTATCCTTACGTACGTCTCCCGACAGGTCAGAAGCCTTGATTCAGTGGCAGCAGAGCATTTCTCTCCTGCATGCTTTCTGCTCTATGAGCAGATGCACCCAGAGGACCCCTTTGGACGTGTCATGCAACAGCATTTCAGCCAGCTGGACTCTGCACTTTGTTCTTTGTCTCAAAGCCTGATTGTGAAGCACAGCAGAAGAGTTTTTTGAACAAGTGAGTACCTGCAGCCCTAAGAGCCATGGGGAACTGGAACACCTGGAGAAGGGGTAACTGTAGGTAATTTTAGAAGTCGTCAGCTGGGCCAGCTGGGCTGAAGCAAAAAGGGCCAAGGCAGAGCTGCTGCCTGCTCTGGCGATGTGGCTAGTCATCTGAAGGTCCCTGGCCAACAAGCAGCCTGTTTGCTGGTGTGGGATAAGGCAACGTATGGGTTCCTCTGAGGCTTTTCATGTTAGATATCTGTAGCAATTTTTAGGCAAGGCATCTCATCAGACTTTGAGCTGCTGCTTCTTTCCAGCTAGGCAGTTTTAAAGACCCCCCATGCAGATGCTTCATTGAGGGTCTTTGTTTTGTTGTGGGAAGTGAGTCTTTTCTTCCAGAAGGAATCATCTTGAGGGATTTCTGTTTTACGGCCGGACTGAGTGCAGCGTCACGGATGTGAGTGAGTTTCACCTGCTGTGTTCCAGAAGATGAGCAGCACAGAGTGCAGGCTCTGGAGCCTTTTGGTGAATATGAGGTAATCCTTGCCAACACTGAAAGAAGACTCTTGTGTGTAAGAGAAGATTTGCGTTCCTTGCTCAGTGAGAGATACCTTAGGGAGACAATCTCAGCACTGCAAAGTAGCTGCTGTTGTAAAGGCTATTGCTGACCCTGAAAATTTGCAAGTGCTCCAGTTGCAATTCTTTCAGTGCAGAAATGCATTGAGGGTTACTTGAATACCTGTTCATGCCGCCTTGTCAAACAGTGGGGTGAATCTATTCAGTCCCCTGGTAGTGAACACACTCAGTTCCTCGATGTCCACAAAAGCCAGGGTGACCTCTAGTATTGCTGCTGATGTCTTGTGCAGGCCTCCGCTTGTGCAGTTTGCCTTACAGTGAGACTGGAAATCATGTGTAGGTATGGTCAGACAGCAGAGGCCGGGCTGTATCTTTGAACACTTCTGATTTCTTTAGGGTCAGTCGTATTTTGTGACCTCTGGGGAATCTTCATCCCTTGGTATACAGCCTTCAGCCCTTTTTATGATCACACCTGGAAGCAAAAAGGGAAGCTGCTTCTGAAGAAGAGCATTCATCATGCAACTTACAATACAGCTGTGGAACTCGTTGTATGGAATGTGTGTGTGAGTTTAAAGAGCAGCTGGATGGCTCATGAATGAGAAAACCACCCAGAGTTATTTGATGGAGCAGGGAATCCCTGGGCTGTATAGTTTTGAGGGTTAGAAGAGATTGTACAACCTTGTTCTTTCTCAGATGCAGTTTTAGGCTTCTGATTTTGGCCATTGCTGGAAATACTGTGAAGCCAGTTTCATTTGTGCCTTGTTTGCTCTGGCCATTCGTTAGTAGCTTTTGGTCTGAGATTTTGAGAGCACGTGCTTGTCTCTTCTTTTTGTCTTGATACAGGAATGGCATCTGCAGTGTTCTCCTTACTTTGCCTTGACTGCATCAAAGGGGATGGAACCCTCCTGGACTCCATTCTTATCCAACGTGACAGGTACATGCTGACTGGTTTTTGTAGTATTCTTTTATCTCACACAGACTCCTCTGATAGATTTCAGGAGACAGTAAAACCCTGGGGGGAACAGATGAGATGGTGATATCCAGTTGGCTTTTTCCATTCTCATTCACTGAGGACTGCTCATTGCCAGGTGAAGCCAGCCCAACAAATTCCTGCTTTTGGCTGCTTGCTTCCTTTAGGGAGCGGTAAGCAGAAGCTGGAAGTCGGTGTAGAGTAGTTGAAAGTGCTGCAGATTGATTTCCAGGGCATGTCAGATTGTCAGATGGCTGCATCAGGTTCCTTTGCAATTTTTAGTTTTATTTTAGAGCTACAAAGTGTAAGTGTTGGTTCTTGTTTGCTTGAAATTCAGGTTGTTGTGGTCCTGGTTGGCTTGCAGTTCCTCCTCATCGTGGCCCCATCAGGCTGGCTGGCAGTGTCAGTGCGTTGGCACTGCAGCTCAGTCTGAAGCTCTTGGCTTGAGACGTGACGGTCAGCACTCCGCTCTTACAAAACCAGTGCGATGCTGAGCACTGGAGGCTTTGGGGAGGAGAATGGACATCGCTGTCGTCTGCGGAGTTCTCCTGTTCTTGTGGAGTCTGCAGGCTCCTGGCACAGCAGATGTGTGAAAGAGGAAATGCTGATAAAGATGGGGAAGTGTTTCCAGTGGGTACTGATGGCAGGGGCAAGGGAGACGTGTTTGTGCTGGCAGTGAAATGTCTATCAGTGAGTGATGTCACAGTGCAGTTACACTGGCAGGCAGAGAGATGTGAAGGTTGGAACGTCTCAGGAGAAAGAGCAGTGTGACCTGTGGTATCTTCTGTCTCTAAGATGAGCGACTGCAGCATACTGTGCCGTGTCTCTCAGACAGCCCAGCCCTGGTGGCAGGAGGACGAAGATCCCCATCAAATGCAGCTTTGGCAGTGCTGTGGCTGAGGTTCCCAGAAAAATGGCTGTTGGGTAGAGAGACTCCAGCACAAGAAGCGATGCAGCCAGATGTGGGTGTTCCTGCTCCAGCGGGGGGATTCTGTGATTTATGGCACTCTGGGAAGTGCCTAGGGTGCCCTCCATCAACGAAGGGGACTTGGAGAGTAATCCTGGGTGCCCGAGAAATTGAGTGTCCTTAGGAAGTCTGCAGGTTTCACAGGTAGGCTGCTAGGACCTGGGAGTACTTCAGAGTGTGCTCATGTCCAGTGCAGTGTCCCTGGAAGCTTCTAGGGGACGCTGTGCAAGCTGAAGAGCAGCCAAGTAACCACTGAGGAGCTCTGGGAGTACTCTTAATGTTCCCCGGAATACAGTGAGAGCATTTTGCAAGCATCTTAGGGCACCCTGGAGCAGACAGAGGAGCACTGGGAGGACTCCAGGGTGCCCTACAAAACAGCAGATAGCACTGGGAAGCCTCCAGTGTGTACTGGGAGGACACTGGAGCACCCTAGCAGACAATAAGAGGCTTTGGGAGAACTCTAGTGTGGCCTCGAGTGCAGCAGGGTATTTTGGGAGTCCTGTAGGGCACAAGGGGCGGCCCGATGCTTCTCTTTCCCTCCCCGGTTCCTCACTGGCTGAGCACTTCAGGTTCACAGTTTTCCCTCTGCTCAACTCAACACACGGATACCATGAAGTGTAACTGAGGATGTCGTCTTTCTGCTCCTGAGTGCTTATAGACATCAGCATTATCACATTATCTCATTGCTTCCAGAAGGAATTTACCACCTCTCTTAGACACAACAGGCAGACAAAACTCATTTTCCAGCTCTGTATTTATGTCACTTGAAGTCAGAAGAAAGGCAGAGCTTCACCTGAGAGATGTAATTTGGTCTGGGAAAAAATCCTTCCTCCTCTGCACTGCTGTGTGCATAAAATTGAGCAGCAGGATAACTTACAGTTCCCTTCTGCCGTGACTTTTGTAAATTTTGGTTCTGCTTGCTCTAGAGCCTTAGGATTTTAACGAGTGCTGCACTGCTAAACCTCTGCCATATTTTTTGGGTGCTCTTCACAGTGATGGTTTTCTTGTGGAGAAAATCATTGGTGGCAATTCAACAGCTTACCTTTGTTTCTTCAAGTTTGAAAAAGTTGTGAGAGCATTTCTCGCCATACTGTAAGGATTTGAAGCGGGTCAGCTTTTGGCCTAACAGTGATGGAGCCCTTTAGATGTGCTCTAGCTGTAGCATGTTATCAGTCACTGTGGCAGGCGTAAAGTACATTGTTTGGTTGCTGAGAACAGCATGTTTTCCTTTGCTTGTGAATTGATCCCTGGAAAGTTCCTCCTGAGAACATGTTTGTTCTTTCCTTCTTTTGTTCATTCTTTCTTTCTTTCTTTACTTCTTTCCTTCTAAGGAAACTCAGAACTTTTAACTACAGATGTGCTGCTCTGCAGAAGACTCCAGAAATCACTGATCTGTGGTCAGCGTAGGCATTAATCTACCTGGGTTTGGAGATTAAAACAAGGTACGATTAATTACATAGCCTTGAGGTTGTTTTTCAAAAACAGCAATGGAAGCAGTGATGGGCAAGTCTCAAAAGGTTTACGTAAAGGTTCAGATCGGATCAAATCCCTAAATTCCATAGACTGAGAAGCTGGCTGGAAACATCCATAAGAGGGAAAAGTGCTTTGAGGATGTATTTTAAGTTAGACCAGTGGGCCCAGTGGGAAAAATAAGAAACTGTTTAGAAAACACCTCTTAATCTTGGGGCTGAGAGTCAGTGCACATCCTTAATTACTCTATCAAGGAAAGCATGAGAATTTTGATGACTTTCAAGGTCTGGATGCAGGGACAAATGTAGAATTTCTGTCACATTTTATTCTTTTCGTAATGACTCAGTGTTTGGTCAAACTGGGAACAAGGATTCCAGCACAGTAGAGATGTTATTCTTCTCATAGCCTTTCTTTCTCTTTGCTCCAACAGAATGAAAAGACCTTCCTGCACTGACATGGAAGATCATACGTTGTTATGCCAAATCCCTCAGGAGCATTTCTTCTGTGGCACCAATGGAACAGGAATGTGGAGAGATGTCCAAACACAGATTTTGGTGCATCACCCCTCATGATACCGCATAAATTGACCCATAAACCACATCCATTCTTATATCTTCTCCTTCTTATTTTTTCTTTTTTTCTTTTTTGTTTTTCTTATCAAATATTCTGTCAATGCAGTGTACTTCTGGATGGCTACCAGGCTTTAAACTGAGAGGGAGCAATACAGTCATACTACAGGGCAGAAACCCCTTTAAATTAACCTTGCCTTTAAGCCCAGGTTAACTCTGTGCTAACTGAGGCTCTGTCTTTCCCACTGCTTTTGAAAAGGAAGGACCAAGAGGGTGCACAAAAATCTGTCTTTTTTCCAGTATGCTATGGAGATAGAACCTTAGTTTGTAAGCTTCTGGGAGCTGTGTCTAATAGTAGAGTTGAGCAGTGGACCTTCTTCCTCAGCAGTGCTTCTGGCTGTGGTGGCACCAGAAGTACTGTGACATTACTTGAGCAAATGGGAAGAGAAAACAACTGCAGTGATTTCTGTCAGGCCATGAAAAAGGTCCCATACGCACTTCTGCCATGCAGCTTTTGTTGCAGCTTGGCAATGTTCTAGCTCTAACATTAACAGCTCCCTCGTAGATCTAACAGCAGATGGGTGTGAAGCTGTGAACTACTTACTGAGCTGCTCTTGAGGTTATGCCAAGAGAGATACCTGCAGGCACACATTCATTCTGCAGGCCAGTGCTGTAAGGTCACAGGAAGAACGAGGTCAGCAGTGACTTGTCTGATGTTTCTGGGGTGTGCATTGGCTCGACTGGCTGCCCACAGTCCCTGAGCTGCAAACAGAGGAGGTGGGGATAATAATTCATAACAGGTCAGTTATCCATTGGGTTTTTGCATCTCCTTATGTTTGCAAATGGTCCATGAACAGACCCTGATTTTCCTGAATGCATTAGTTACTCAGAGTTATTGCTGACGCAGGAAACAAAGCAGAGAAATGCTGGCTGGGGTCACCTTTCTCTGAGGCTGAGCAGGACTGCCATCAGCTAGGCACTGAACGTGAGGGCTGGTGAAAGAAAGGGAGCATAAGGCCCAAATGCAGGAAGCTGAGAGACAGAGAGAGCCATCGTTAGAAGGTCTGCAGCCTTCTGACCTGAGATGTTCTTAGCTACGTGCCACAGCTTGATCTTTGGCAACAGTCGCTCTGCAGAGATGATGTCTGCTTTGTTTCAGTCTTCTTGGCTGTTTTTTCCAGCATCTGGCTGCTGCCTTTGCTCCTCTTGCCTCCCCTTTTGATCTCATTCTCTTGCCACATCTTTTCAACTATCAGAGTAAGTTCTGGCTACAAAAAAATCTGACACACAGCTCCTTCTCAGACATCGTATGGGTAATGTGAAGGTGAAAATACATTCATAATGTGAGCTGTTAAACCATTCTGATTCCCCCTTTCCATCCACAGCATACAGTTTTTTCCCTCTCTGCTGTTTCTATCCAGCACTGTGCATCTGTACAGTGGTGCAGAGGTTGGTGGCCCTGCCTGTGGCAGGGGGTTGGAGATTCGTGATCCTTGAGGTCCCTTCCAACCCGGGCCATTCTGTGTGTGTGTGTGTGTGTGACTGGCTGAACACCAATTGTTGTAGCTCAGCAGGTATATTGCTGATTATTGAACGTCTGACATCTGCTTATCAACACTTGGCCACTATTTCTGGACAGCTGCTCATCCCTGAATAGAGATAAGTTTGGAAGGAGGATGGAGAGGAGTCTCTTGATGCCTGCCTGTTGCATCCCAACCTGCCCACAGAGTGAGTCAATTCGGCCTTGTGTGGAGGCCCTGGCTTCTTTGGAGTCTGTTTTTCTTTTGCTGAGCTGCTCTTATCCAAACAGAATGGCCTTACAACATGCTTTCTGGTCCTTAATGCTATACCCATACTATTTGTAACTACTACAGTTCTGTAAGTGAGAATTAATCACATGATTGAACAACTGTATTTCTAAAATATGTTACTCAAATAACTTATTTTTACTAATAAAGCACTTCTACTTTTTCAAACTGTTTCTAAGGGCAAATTACAAAACACATTGTGCTGTACTGCTTCAGACCAATCCCACCTTTTGATATCCAGTGCAGAAACAGCATTCCATCGTACAGCATTAGCTATTTCAGAGGTACCAGGCGTGTATGTGGATGTGGCTGTTGTGCATAACTTCCTGGACACCCAGCAGCAGCCAGGTGAAAGGAAAGTTGGGTTCCAGAGCACTGCAGGAAACGTGGTGTTCTGTTGCTGCACACATGCAGAAAAGGACACACACACAACAAAGCACTGTTCCTTCCCCCATGGCATGGCACGGAGTGCCTTCTCATGCCCTTTCCTGCTCCTTCCATGGCACGGTGCACATCTGTGGCATTTGGTCCTCCAGGGAGGAGCAGGCAAGCAGGACACCGCAGAAAGAGCATCTCTGTGCTCTAAGCTGTCAGTGCCATTCCAGGGTTAACAGGAATAGGGCATGTCAATGCCTCACTCACTAGTGGAGAAGGGAGAGATTTTAAAAGGGAAATGAAATCTTCAATGGAAGATCCTATTGGATTAGCAGAGCAGTGTGATCAATTCTTGGGGCCAGATTTTTCTCATGGGATGAGATGATGTCCATCCTGAGTGTGTTGTTTAACAGGGAGGAACGAGGAATGATTCGACAAGCTGCCATGCAGGAATGGCAGAAAATGCATCCTCCGGGTCCCGAGGCTGTCCCTGCTGGAGTGTTACAGCATTAGCAGGCTTGGGACGGGGGCTGAGGGATCAGAAATGACAGCTCCACTCTGTGGGACCACAGAATTAAAATGGAAAGATAAAATAGTTGCAGGGCAATTGTTCTGTGTGCCTGAAGCAGGGACCGATTTATCGGGGAGAGATTTAACAGTTAAATGAGGATTACAGCTGAAAGGTTGTGAAACAGATATCAGGGTGTCAATGAATGTGTTAACAGCTGTGATGAGAAGAAATGAATCTGAAGGTGTGGGCAGGGGAAGGAAATTGGGATGGACTCACAATTTTCCCTTACAAATAACTGTCCGAGGAGGGAGTGGAGCTGTGAAACAGCAACAATGTCCCATAGCCTTAGAAGGGAGAGTGGGTCTAAAAGCTGTAACACAAACACTGGTTAAGGATGGTCTTCTGGAACCTTGTCTGTGGCCTTATAACACCCCAATCCTGTCGGCACGGAAGGCAGACGGCACGTATCGGCTGGTGCAAGGTGTAAGAAAATGACTGAACCAGTTCTCAAAAGACAGCCTGTGGTTCCTAACCCCTGTACCCTAATGAGTCAGATCCCAGACGAACATCAGTGGTTTGGTGTGAGAGGCCTCAAAGATGCTTTCCGGACAGCCTTTGGACTCAGGGAGAAATGGCTGCGTTTGTATGAGGACACATTGTAATCTTACCGTGATTCGTGATGATACTGTAGGTACTGGAACTCGTGCTAATCCTTGTCTTTGCAACATGTGAATCAAGACACTGGTGCTGCTGTCATGAAGAAAGCTCCCTTCCAACCACTCAGCAAGGATTTGGATGAGACAGCTTCCTGCTGGGGAGCCCTCCGACATCACTGCTGCCTCCTCCAGAACCATACCTGCAGATGCTTCAGAGCTCATCAGCATGGACTTCCTTCCTCCCGTCAGCAGCTGCTCCTGCACTGACCTTCGTTCCTACTGGGATACCATCTGCTTCCAGCAGGAGCTGACCTGCGAGACAGAGAAAGGAAACGTGGGATTGACACAGGAGAGCCACAGAGATGATCAGGGGACTGGAGCACCTCCCCTGCAAGGACAGGCTGAGGGAGCTGGGCTTGTTCAGCCTGGAGAAAAGAAGGCTGCGGGGTGACCTCATTGCAGCCTTCAGTACCTAAAGGGAGCCTACAAACAGGAGGGGAATCAACTCTTGGAAGTGTAGATAACTGCAGGACATGGGGAAAAGGTTTTAAGTTGAGGGAGGGCAGATTTCGGTTGGATGTCAGCGGGAAGTTCTTCGCTGAGAGAGTGTTGAGGTGCTGGAACAGCTGCCCAGAGAGGCTGTGGATGCCCCGTCCATCCCTGGAGGTGTTCAAGGCCAGGTTGGATGGGGCCCTGGGCAGCCTGGTCTAGTCTTAAATGGGGAGGTTGGGAGCCCTGCATGTGTGGCCCTACATGATCCTTGACGTCCCTTCCAACCCTGGCCATTCTGTGATTTTTTTTTTTTTTCCTATGATGTTTATCTGTAATCTGAGAGACTCCTGGAGTGCAGTGAGAATCACTCTGTGGTGCAGGCATTGGCACAGCAAGCAGAAGGGAAGCATTGCTGGACATGGTGCACACCAGGAGTTACGACAGGAGGCGGTCAGGGCTGCAGTGACCATGCCCTCCTTGAGTTTGTGATCTCAAGGAATGCGGGCCTGGCAGGAAGCAAAGTCAGGAGCCTGAACTTCAGGAGAGCCAGCTGCAGGCTGTTCAAGGCATTCTTGGACGAGATCCTCTGGACAACTGTTTGTAGGGGCAAAGGGATGGAAAAGAGCTGATCACTTTTTCAGAAAAAAACTTGCTCAGAGCTGAACACCTCTCCATCCCTGCCACATGAAATCAAGCAGAGGAGGCAGGAAACCAGCATGGCTGAAACTGCTGGTTACAGGGAGCAAGAAGAAGGAAATGCAGAAACAGTGGAAACAGAGACATGCAGCCTGGTCAATGTGGTGGCCTTCTACCATGGAGTGACAGCATCAGTGGGAAAAGGAAGAGCAACTGACATCACCTGCCAGACTTTTGCAAGGCCCTCAGTGTCGTGTGAGTTTCCTGTTAGCACTGAACAGGAACAAATCTACCATGGAGCAACACGGTGAGCCCTCACTCACCTCAGCAGAGGTCAGCCTGCAACCCCATCCTTCCGCCTCTCCGTGCGCACACAGTTAGGATGGGAGTGAAGGGGAGCAGCGTGAAGCTGTTGGCATTCCCTGCTGTCTGCTGCGGGGTTGTGCTGCTGGCGGTGCGGTTGGTTTGCTTTTTGTTGGGAGAGTGGGAAGGAGCTTTGGGTTAGAGGCACGTCCTGTGCCAGAGCATCCCGATGGCACGCGTGGGATCAGCAGGTCTGTCAGAGAAGCGGTGAGGTTGCACGCCGAGCTGCAAGAGAGGAAGGGGAGGAGGTGCCAGCACGGCTCTGCACGATGCTCTGAGACTCTGGGCAGCTTGATCATGGCTCAGCAGTGGGATCAGACGAGGAGAAGGGGAGAAGGAAATTAAGGATGGGAGAGAGCCATCAAACACAGTCGGCGAGTGTCCGTGCAGTCTTGCAGAGCCAGAGATTCCCAGGTTGTTTCTGCTTTCGCAGCATTTGTGTGCTGCAGGGTGAGCAAAAGGTTCTGCTGCTTGATTGTTCTGCAAGAACAGCCTAAAAGGGAAATGGCCACTGAGCTGCAGACCAAGCAGTACTGCCTGACGTTGGCCAGGGTGAGGTCCTCCTGCCGCAGTGTGATGATGACAGGTCTGGAGATGATCTGCACAGCCAGCTCGTAGGTGGAAGCCAGGAAAGGACATGGTGGGAGGAGAGAGGTGTTAAGGAGCAGCCAAAGCATCAAAATGCATCAGAAAGCCCTGAAAAGCATCACAAAGCCACAGCAAGGAAGCTTGGGAGTATAATGAGCTGCATCCAGGATACTAGAGATTATTTGCTACCATACCAGATGGTAGCAGAGCTCTCCCTGCAGACATCCCAAAGCCAGACAAAATGCGAACAACTCCAGAGCTGTACTGCACACACCCCACAGCCATCATGTTGCAAGCTGAGGTGCCTTGCTGTGTGTTGCATTCATCCCTATCCGTGTGAATGAAGGCTTGAAAGGCAGTCAAGGCATTGATTGAGCACGAGTGTGCTTTTATTATTATATAAAAGACAGGAGGGTGTGAGAGGTCCATGGTGAAGATGGGACTCATCCTCTCTTGTCATGGAGAGAGTGGCTCAGAGCTCTCAGTGCTGCTGTCCGGTGCCTGGGACTGGAGGCCTGATTGAAAGTCCCCCTGCAAGAGGCTCTGCTCCTCCTCACTGATCCTGGCCTGCTCCTGCATGGAGGTGCAGCTTTCTGGGCACTCTGACTGTGCTTGGGATGGGATGCACTGCAGAGACTCCTGGTTAGAATCGAGGTTGGTCACGGTGGTGTCTGGGAGGCTCAGGTCAGCAACTTCAGCAGAGCCAGGTGTAATGAGAGCAAGAACCTCGATGAGCTCATTCTCTCCACTAATGATTTCAGATGGAAGGCTCTCTCCATCACTGTTGTTACTGTTGTTAGATGGAAGGCTGCTGTTGGAACTGCAGCAATTCGTGCTCCCTATGAGATCTCCACTGACAGAAGCAGATAGTGCATCACTGCTACTTGCCCTGGATCTTCTGGGTTGGCAAGGGCTGGATTCACCTAGAAAGGATACACAGGGATTAGTGTCAAACTTTCACAAGCTGAATTACGACAGTGGTTCTTGATGAAGGGTGTACTGAAGATGTTAGGCAGGGGCTGGAATGCTAGAAGGAGATACAAGTGCACCGCAAGCTTGAATTCTATGTTCCTGAAAAGCAGGGATTTGGAAGCTGCATTTGCACCCTTACCTGCCAGGACTACCACTGCTGTTTCTGAGGGCTGCCTGGCATTGCGCTGCAGTTGGCGTTTGCTCCCAGAGGATGGCTTTCTGAGGCTGAAGCAGCAGCACCAACTGCCAGCTGGTGATTCCTCATTCTTGCTGGGTGCATTTTGTCTAGAGAGAGAAAACAGCGAATGCTGTGAGTCGTGCGTGGTGCAGGGTGAGGGAAGAGCAGCACTGAGCTCTTGGCAGCAGTTGCTTGTTCCTAGCACTGCCTGGTTTCTGCAGAAACACAACTTAGAAACTCGCTCTGTTTCCAACAGTTGAGGGTGGCTCCATTCTATAGCTCAGCCCTGAAGTCTTGCTGGCTAAATTCCCCTCCGCTCTGTCAAGCAAGATGCAGAGCATGGGAGCAAAGGCTGCACAGCTGTACAGCACAGCATCTGAGGGATGGCTTTTATTGAGCTGGCAGGCGTAACTGCTTTCTGAGGAACCGTGCAGCCGTAAAGGAAGCTCAAAAGCATCTCTGACTCTTACATTAGCACCTCATTGGCCTCATCTCACTGCCATGGTTAATTTCTAGTGCCAGCAAGTCTGACCAACAGCTCTGCTTAGAGGAGAACTGGAATTGGTTTCAGGCACGTGGCCCTGAAATCTGGAAAACCCCACCATTAGCGTAACCTACTTTCAGCAAGTTTGGGCACTAGAAAAAAGCAAACAAACAAACACAAAAACCCACCCAAACAATGATGCTAGGTACTGGAAAAGAAAGTCCTCTTTACCTTTCAGATGGAAAGTCGATGACTGTGTGGAATTTGCCCTGCCCAGCTGCAGGGCTTTCTTCCACTTCAATGTCCCTGCTGCTCTCTGTCACAACAGGAGAGCTGCTGTGGCCTCGCCTCTGTGCCTGTGCCTCCTCCAGGCTGAGCAGCTTTGCGGCAGCAGAAGAGACCTCCACAGACTTGGGTCCTGGGAGAGAACTGTGCCCTGTAAGGGAAAACCACAGGTCAGAGCGAGGATCAGAAAGCAGCAGCACAGCCACCACAGTTCTGGGGGAGGTGCTGTTGTTTTCTCAGGCTTGCTTATCCGAGCCACTGGAAGAAGAGGAGCTCAAAATAACCATGTGGGCAGAGGTGTGTTTATGGCAAAGAACACGGTCATCATGAAGAGCAGCTCACTGGATCGAAACAGGCACAGAAAAACCTGAGGAAATGGGAGCAGGGAATTGAGAAAGCTTTGCTGCCACACTGGCATCAAGCTTCTCCTGCGTGCAAACCATAATAATGACCATTTCCTCCTTGTGAAGTTTGGGCTTGGACATTCTCAGCATCCAGCAACAGGATGCCAGATTCTAATGGAAGCCCAGAGGTCTGCTGTCCCCTTGATGGTAAAAGAGTATCTCAAAGGTCCTGGAGAAGGCCTGCATTTGATCAAGGTGTCAGGTCAAGATAAAGCTAATGGAGGAAGACACTCACCTGCTCCATCTGCGATGTCTGCTCTGGATTTGGAGCAGAAGAGGACGTCTGTGTGGTTGATGATGAATTCCACAACATCTGACTGCGTCTGCAGCTCCATGCAGGCAGCTCTTCCGCTGGCGCAGGCAGACTCGTTCTGCTGTGATCTGTAGAAAAGGCAGATTTTAGAAGTCATTTCTCCAAGACCGTTTCCCCGAGTCTGAATTGTTGCAGCCAGAAGCTGTCAACTGAGGCTCTGGAGACTTCCGCAGTGGGCAATCAGTGATGCCACTGCAGAAATTCTCCTGGATGATCAAGGACACGTCAGTCCCATCTCAACAAGACTGCAGAAATTGTCACCTAGACATTGTGCCCATGGGATTGGAGAACAGCCCAGGCTCCTGCTCTGCTGTCAGCGAGTGACTGCAGATTTTACAGGAGAAGAGCACATTTGATGGAGGAAAAGGGAGGACTGTTTTTTTTTTTACTGGAGAACAGATGTAAGCGTTGTGTTGAAACAGAACCAGAAGTTTACCTTAAGAGGTTTGGAGCCCACACAATGGCTAGGTTCTTGGCATGCATGTTTGTGATGGTGGAGCTCCCAGCCAGACACGCCAAGTGTCTCATCAGGTACTCCAGTGTCCTGGAAGACAAGAGAGGCAAATGTTCAGCACCAACGAGCATGCCGTGCTGCAATTCAGAAAGCAAACCTCTATTCATGCTAGTTCTTGTTATTGCTATTGTCACCAAAGATGAAGTAGATCCAACTTGACTGAGTGCCACGCTGCAGCACCAAGCCCCAGCACAGCACAGCCGCAGCCATCAGCTGCACCAAGCGTGCCCCCGTGCCCAGGAACTGACCCCATAAAGTAACCCCATGGAGACTTCAACCCTTCAGCATACACAGGCATCATGTTGCTGGCGTGAGTCAAAGCCTGGAATCACATCACTGCCCTCTGCAATGCATCAGGGCTGAGCTCAACAGGCTGAGGGCAGCACTGACCTGTAGTGAGGAGCGGGCAGCTGCTGGATGACGTCCTGCATTCTGACCAGCCGCTCCTCCTCTGTAGCGGCACCAACAGCATCCTGGAGTAGTGCAGAAAGGGAGCGAGACACAAATCAGGCTAGGAAACCACTGCGAGTAAACCTCGTGGGGCTGACAGCAAAAGGGCCTCAGAGCTGGGGCACTGCTGCAGCCATCTCCCAAGAGGCCCAGGGAAGAGGGAAATGAAAGACGCTGCCTTGTGCTTACCGAGAACTTGCCGTACAGCTGGTGGGTGAGCAGAGGGTTCGGGAGCTCCCTGAAGTACATCTTGCAGAGGGAGCTCACGCTGTGAATGTCTCGGACGGTGAGCTCAGGAATCTGCTCAGACTCAAATTCCTGCCTGGAGAGAAGGACGCCAAACCGGTTGAGCAAGAGAAAGGCAAGGCCAAAGCCACAGCAGATGCACTCAGGCTGTGTCAGTCGCAGCACTCTTACCGCAGTCTCTGGATGTTGGACGCGACGCCGGACAGGCGGTATATCCCCTGCACCACGCCGTGCTGCTCAAGGAACTCAGCGCAGCTCTGGAGGACCTGGGGGACTAAAGAACACGTGCCAGCCGTCAGTTGAGCTCCTTACTCAAATCCTGCTGCAGGCTGTGCCCCATCACACACGTTATCCTTCAGCCATCAACTCCCATTACTCCTGTCTCCACTGCTATCAACCTGCCCCCTGCTAGATATGATCTCCCTTTCATCTTCTTTAGATGTCCAAGAGAGGAAGATCTCAGGAATGGGCTGTTCCTTACCATCACGACCAGAGTGGAGAAGATGCTCTCCCAGGTCACAGCCAAACACCCTTTCCTTCTCCACCTCCCGCTCGGTCGGTTTCTTTGGGCGGGCCTTCACCAAGGAACGAAGGAAGGTGAGGATCTTGCTGCGTTTCTTGGGCTCTGCACAACAAAAGGAAGAAACCAGGTCATTTCAGGTTTGGCTCAGTTGGACGAGGCCGAGCACAGCACATTCTACAGAGCACGTCAAAACGGGAAGAACATTACCAACAAGTACATACAAAAAGGGATATTCCCCATGCCTGGAGGAGCCCAAGGCCAGGTTGGATGGGGCCCTGGGCAGCCCGGTCTAATCTGACATTAAATGTGGGGGCTGGCAGCACAGCCTGATGCAGGGAAGTGGAAGCTTGATGATCCTTGAGGACCCTTCCATCCCAAGCCAGTCTATGAAGATTCAATAGTTTCCCCAAGTCCAGTCATAAACACAGGAGGACTGGGCCAAATCTCTGCCCCATGGTGTGCATGAAGGATCATCAACACAGAGGACAACGTGGCATGGATAAAGGAGGTATTAAACATGGAACACACCCCAAAAAAGACTTCATTTTGCTTCCCCACACCATCAAATGTAACATCCGTACCTGGCTTTGGCACAGAATTGATGAGTGCCTCAGGAACGTCCTTATTAATGAGTTCCACACACTCCCCAGGGAAGAAACCAACCTGTAACAAGAAGAAAAGAGAGGCCAACTATTGTATGCTGCACTTCTCAGATCTGAACTGTTAAACCAAAAGCCACGTAACATTTCTCTCAGAATGTGCTTGCCTGACGCTCCATAAGACTATCCAGCAGAAAATGGCCATAGTGAACAGCATAAAGGTAATAATTTTTCAACATTTGCAGCCAAAGGCAATCTCCTCTGACACCGACACAGGGAAACTGTTTACGTCCATTAGGCATCCTGTGCAGGCAGAGCAGCTCTAAGCTGAGATTCCTGCCTTTACTGAAGTTGCACTCTCTGGTCTGAAGCTTGTGCCTACCTGGAAGCCGTGCTTGCCTCTCCACCAGGGGGTCAGCTCCTTTGGTGGCATGTCGATGACACACACGATGTCTCCCACCTGCAAGAGATTGCAACCTCAATCCCAGCTTCAGCACGGCTGGGAGGAAAGCACAGCTCAAATGACTGCATTCTTCTGCACTGCCAAAGATCGCCGAGCTTGAGAGCAATTGCACCAGTGCAGCTCTGAAGGCATTTGCCATTATAAAATTGAACAACAAGGAACCTTGAACTGCTTACCTCAAAGGAGAGTTCATCCGCTGCCTGGGCAACGTATCTCTTAACGACATGGGCAGCAGCAATAGCTGGGATATTCACAGCTGACTCCCCATGGTCCAGCAGGGGCTTCCCCTTGTTCTCAGTCTGAAACAGAGAGCACAGGGCACAGTGAGGAGCTGAGAACAAACGAGGAACATTTCAAGGTGAGGAGCTCATCTGCAGAGAAAGCTGCAGGAAATGCACTCGGTCCTTATCATGGGCACTTCAGAAGAACTGCAAGTCTAAGAACAGCTGTTTCAAGGGAAAAATCAGAAGAGGACAAACACCACAACCGAGATGGCTCCAGTACTTTTATAAACTTGCCACTCTTGCACTACTGTCTTGCCAAAGAGGAGCGTAAGGAGCCGCAAGGATTCTGACACTCCTGAGAAGCAGGAGAGCACATCTGCGGCTCACTCTGCTGGCTCCAGGCAGGGAACAAAGACCAATCAGAGCTTCATACTCTACCTCTGTCCATGCCAGGTCAGGCCCACAGCTGATCTCGCTGCACGCCACGGCCATCAGCGTAGGTGTGACAAGCTGGAACTGAAAAGAAACACGCTTTTATTGTCTCTGTTCACATCTCTGCTGTGCTCCCTACAGCTGTGGGGCACACTCACACAGCCGAAGCACGCCTGCTGGTGTCCCTGGCTGATGCTGTGCAGCTCTGCACAAGCTGGGGCTAGAACTCTTTGCCTAAGGGATTGGTTTCCTAAAGACCAGCTGGTCACAGCACCACAGACAGCATCCTTCTGAGGGCTGAGCTGAGAGCAAGTGGAGAAAACCCACACATGACCAGCGTCCCATCAAGGATGGATGAGGCTGTGTTACTAAACACGGGGCGTCACGGGCTGCTAAAGCATGTGGGGGGACAAACCATGGCAGGTACCTGGCAAGAGATCAGAACGAGGGAGACAAATCTCTCGAATCTGCAGCCGTTCCTTGTCACTTTGCTCTGATCTTCCACGAGCAAAAGCTGCAGCAGGGAAGCAGGCAGAGGGTGGAGAGAGGAGAGAGAAAGAGCAGGTCAGTTTGCTTCCACAATTTAGCAAAGAAAACAGGGGAAAAACCATGGGACAAATGCCACCTTAATGGATCGTTTTGGAATGCATGTACTGGGTGAAAATTACGCCTGATGGTCAAGAGTAAGCAATATCAGAGAATCACAGAATGGCCAGGGCTGGAAGGGACCTCAAGGATCATGAATCTCCAACCCCCCTGCCACATGCAGGGCCACCAACCTCCCCATTTATACTAGACCAGGCTGCCCAGGGCCCCATCCAACCTGGCTTTGAACACCTCCAGGGATGGATGGGGCATCCACAGCATCTCTGGGCAGCTGTTCCAGCACCTCAACACTCTGTCTGTAAAGAACTTCCCCCTGACAACCAACCTAAATCTGCCCTCCCTCAACTTAAAACTTAAGTTTTCAACTTAAAACCATTTCCCCTTGTTCTGCTGTTATCTACCCTTTCAAAGAGTTGATTCCCCTCCTGTTTGTAGGCTCCCATTAGGTACTGAAGGCTGCAATGAGGTCACCCTGCAGCCTTCTTTTCTCCAGGCTGAACAAGCCCAGCTCCCTCAGCCTGTCCTTGCAGGGGAGGTGCTCCAGTCCCCTGATCGTCTCTGTGGCTCTCCTCTGGACCCTCTCCAACAGCTCTCTGTCTTTCTCGTACTGGGGGCTCCAGACCCGGACGCAGTACTGCAGATGGGCCTCACAAGAGCAGAGTAGAGGGGGACAATCACCTCCCTGTCCCTCATGGCCACCCCTCTGCTGATGGACATAAGATGATCCTAGGAGCTCCGCCAGCCAGCAGTTCTCTACACTCACTGCCCACCCGTCTATCCCACACTGTCTCAGCTTACCTACAAGAAGCTGCACAGGACGGTGTGAAGACAAAGGTACTCAGTCGGTGCACAAGTGCAACAAGCGAGCTGCTCAGTCAGAGCTCCAGCGCTCCAATGAAGGGACGCAGCACGCACTGCTCCTGCCCTCATTCTAGCCCTTATGACATCACTGAGGGCCACCAGGCTGCTCCACCATGACGCACAGGGTGGGGAGGCAAGACCAGCCACAAGGGCAGAAGATTCCAACAGCCCAGCCCAACATTCTAGAATCAGGGGGTGCTTGGAATTCTACCTCAGCCAAATCCTGGAGAAGCTGCACGGGGTCGTCATGACCAAAGCGCAGGACCTGGCGCTTGCTCTTGTTGAGCCTCATACAACTGGCCTCAGTGCATCCCTCTGGAGGGCCTTCCTGCCCTCAGGCAGATGGACGCTTCCTCCCAGCAGCGTACCTTGCAGTGCTGGGCCCATGTCAGATCCACACTAGAGTCCTTTTTGTTAAATTCAAGGGCGTGTTGCAGCACCAATCTATTTCACCTGTAAGGAAATAAAGGAGGAGATGGGAGAAACACAGAACTACTGCCAGACTGCTTTATGAATTCCTTACCCCAGCTTCCCTTGCCTCATCCCCTACCCCAACTCCTGGATGATGCCCACAGGCTGATAGTTGGATCCCAAATCCATAGGACTCCTTTCACAGGACTCCATCAAAAAGACTGTCACACTGTTCCATACACTCACACTGACCCAGCAGTGGTATCACAGCCACTTAACACACACAGAACAACCAAACCCCGAGCATGCACATCCCTTCCTGCCTTACTGGAGCCCACAGCTCACCTTCACACCTCCGTGGATCTGTCCCCATCTGCAGACATTGGTTCAGGAGGTTCACCTCCTGCCCTCCTGAGCAAAAACAAGCACTAAGAACAAGAGCAAAGCACACTGGACTCCACCTGGCCCGATCCCCAACCCTCAGTCCTGTCAGACGTACCCTGGTGTGGAGACTCATCCCCAAAGCCTGGCTGGACATCAGCACAGGCATCATTCTTCAAACGCCCCATCCAAGCAGCAAGGGATCAAAGCGTTGGCACAGCTGAAACAAAAATGCTGTGTGAGTTTCCTGTTAGCACTGAGCAGGAACAAATCTACCGCTGAGCAACAGGATGTGAGACAAGCAGCAGAAGACAACCAACCTGCAGAACCAGCTCGGTTGGGGTCGGTCCAGATGTGTGTCTGCTCCCTTCCATGGCCCAGGCCAAGCTTGTGAGCTGCTCCTCCTTTGTGCAGGGGGAAATGGTGCAGATGCCATGTGGTGGCTATGCACAGCATGCCTTGGACTTGCTTTTCCTCTCTCCATCTTCCATTAGCAAACAGCATCTCCAACCTTTCCTTGCTAAAAAAAATCCCTCAGGTAAAAAGGAAATGACAAGCTTGCTTTTTAAACTACCTTACTTATGCAGCTTGATCCTTTAAAGCAGAAGCTCACCAAGCAAGGACCTACCTTAGACAAGCTCAACCTGCAGGGAAAAGTGATTCCTCTGCGCCTGCAGACTTTGCACACATTTCCAGGTGCAGCAGTCAGCCCAGCTCTCAGCACAGCTTTACCAACCACAGAAATCCAGCTGATGCCCGCCGTGCTTTTCTCTCTTCTGAAACACTGCACTGCTGCCAGAAGCAAGGATTAAAACCACAGCATCACAGCACTGGGCTTGGAAGGGACCTCCAGAGATCACTGAGTCCAACCCCTGCACAACGGGCTCCCTACAGCAGGCTGCACAGCTGGGCGTCCAGGCGGCTCGGGAACATCTCCAGAGAAGGAGAATCCACAGCCTCCCTGGGCAGCCTGTTCCATGCTCACCGTGAAGAAGCTCCTTCTCTTACAAAGAAGGAAAATAGGACACTTGTTGGAAGGGAGGTCACAAAAATCTCCAACCAACAACCATTGCCTTCCAAAACTGTTAGATCTTTAGACGTATAAGAACGATGTCAGAGTTCTTTCTTATTGGTATCTGATACCCTGAGGTTAGGATATTTTCCTAAGAATAGTGAAAAAAAAAAAAAAAGATATGATAAGGGGTACTTAAAGCACAGCATCTGTAATCAGATCAGACTCCTGCATTATGAATACTTCCATGAGTATTCCTGCAGAGTGCATCACTTAGTCCCGTTTTAGCCTTGTGTTCATGGTTTTCCTGTAAGAACTTGTCTAAACACTGCCTATAATCGTGGTTATGCTAGAAGCATTTGGATTTATTGTTCCTTAGTGTGATTTCAATAACAAATTTAGATGTTTTTTTGTTAAGGGCAGCTTTCAATTTTCCAATTGAAATTTCAATATTGCATTAGGTGTTGACAACCACGGGGTACAGTACAGAGAATTACAGGAAGATTAATTTCTCCATCTCCATGCTCTTAGAAATTTTGGATTACCATTATTTAGTTATTGACAAAGTTTGCGAGACACCAAAGCTAAAATAAAGTCTTCGTGTTGTGAAATTGAGGTTCACAAATACAAATTACAGAATTGGATGATTCTGTGATTCTGAATACAAGAAGTGACCGCACTCTGATCAGAAATGCCTATTAATTGTGTTTATTCCTTACCTTTCTGAATTTTCACTTCACCAGTCCCTCCAGAAAGAAAAAAATCAGATCTCAGACCCTCACAGTGATTCCAGACAGAAGTTCCTGATAACACGATTGTTACATCAGACCTTGGTAAAGGCAAACAGAAAGTTACTCAGAATTAGTGAAATGATGGGTAGCACAGCCCTCATCTCCTCTGGCAAACAAATTAGGTGTTAGATTGATACCTGGCAATTAATTCGGTCTTCAGCACTCAATTCAGAGCTTCCAGGACAGCGATGTTCTGTCTGGGGAAGGCTGTTGTTACTACAGCAGCAGGATGTCTGGAGCCCAGGTGCAGAGTCTCAGTGTTCCACAAGCCTTGAAGAGGTGCACCGTATTGCTGGGGCTGATGACACAGACACTGGAGCAAGGCAGTGTGATATGAGAAACTTGATCAGCAGCTGATCTGTTGTAAACCATTTCTGAACACAAACGGGGTCTGGTCGACTTAGGACATGAGCTTTGGGCTGGAGAGCAACTCCCCGAGGAATCACACAGCCACTACAGAGCGTTTGCAAGAACCCCACACCAAAACAGCTCATCTGCAATCAGTTTTTAATCTGTGCAGCAGTGATTGGAACAGGCGCACACTCTCTGGAATTGCAGGAATGGTCACAAGTGGAATGTCCATCACCTGTGTGCTCTAGCTCTTCTGTGTGCATGCTAGGAGCAGTGATCCCCCTGCACCCAGTGCTGCAATCAAGTCATGTGGGCTTTCTAACCTGCCAACCAGGGATGGGGCATCCACAGCCTCCTTGGGCAACCTGTTCCAGTGCCTCACCACCCTCTGGCTGAAAAACTGCCTCCTCACATCCAACCTAAACCTCCCCTGTCTCAGTTTAAAGCCATTCCCCACCTGTCCCACCACTCTCCACCCTCCAAAACAAAACACCCAGGCTGTTCAACAATGAAAGAGCAAAATAACCGACAGCTCTTACTTCCACTGGATGCATTTAATTCCAAACTTAAGGTCACAGGTTAATTACTCATGTGACCATTCCTGTCAGAAGAACTACTCACAGTGATGTGTAGGAGTAAGGAACAGTTTGAAAAGGTCATGGACATATTAGAACTCGCAGCATTTATCTTAATATAGGCCTACATTGCAAAGAATTTTGTAAAACACATGTTACAAGTACTGTGGATTGGATTACACTATATCAAACTCTCAGTAATAACATCGGTTGCTTTTAAATCTACACTTATATGTTTTCTTCCAACTCCTTGATAAAATTCCTTACTACCTTCATTTTTACAGCCAAAGCAGTGTTTGAGCTGGTAATGTACTCTTGAACAGCACTGCTGCCTTTAACATTTGTATCTTTAGATATGAAAAGAGAATTTGGTCATTATTTCACGATGAGAGAACCTTGATTTGACACAACAGAATTACAATACTGTAAAATGCCACTGTAAGAATGTGGCTTTGATTTTTTTTTTTTTTTTTTTTTTTTTTTTACTGCTGAGTGTACCATTAAGAGTGTACCATTCAAGACAAGAATTTTGTTTGTAAGTCGATCTCTATAACTGTTCTTGGCATCATTCTGTAGGATGAACTAGATACACGGAATTTGGCACTGGCTCCCCAGGGCAGTGGTTTGGCACTGAGCTGACAAAGGTCAAAGAGCATTTGCACAATGCTCTCAGACACAGGGCTTGACTCATAGGAGATCTGGTGTGGAACCAGGAGGTGGACTCCATGATCCTCGAGGTCCCTTCCAAATCAAGATATTCCATGATCCTCTAATACTTATATTCCCAAGTTCTGTACACAGTGCTCAGATGCTTAAGGTTCCATGAAACAGTGAGGTATCTATGTCCCTTTACCACTGAGTTATTCAATTTGCCAGATGGATCTTTTATACAGTAACATGACCAAACACTCAAAGTATTTACTTCAGTCCTCCATTCTGATACAGCTTTCTAGAGCAAATAAGTATTTCCAACACAGCATCTCAACACCTCCATTCCTGCCCCCTGGAAACTTTTTACATTCTACTGTAATTATGTACCATTCTATTGTCACCCGCATTCTGTCATTATCTAGGCAGTTTACAGCCATAAAATTTGCCAACAACAGATGCCCACAAGTACAGCAAGCCTGGAATTATTTACATTACTTATATTTGTCCGGATGTCCTTCTAGATGCTGGGACATTTCTCCATTGAGCAGCAGAGTGCAGCAGGGCTCCAAGGTGAGGGCACACTCTCCTCTATTTTTCTGGCACTCCAAGAGAAAGAGAACATGAAAACCAGTTGTGTTTCCCTGCTCATGGCAAACACCAGCCTTTCCATCTTTACTGTCCTTCCTGCCATCAGCAGCAATAGAAACAACATCCCACTCTCCTTTGCCTAATCTGGCAGAGGTTGCAGCTCGTTCTATTGCATCCCTCTTGCTTTCAAGCCACCACAGCCTGTGTCACACAAGGAAATGCAAGCTTTGAACCTGCTGTGCCATGCTCATGGCAACAACAATGCAGATGCCAGCAGCTGATGCCCACAAGTACAGACAGCCTGGACTTACTTTCATTACATACCTTTGTCCTGTTGCCTGTGTAGAAGCTGGGACATTTCTCCATCAGAGAAGCAGAGGGCAGCAGGGCTCCAAGGTGAGGGCACACTCTCCTCTATTTTTCTGGCACTCCAAGACAAAGAGAACATGAAAATCACATGTGTTTCCCTGCCCATGGCAGACACCATCCTTTCCATCCTTACAGTCTTTCCTGCCATCAGCAGCAATTGAAACAACATCCCACTCTCCTTTCCCTCATCTGGCAGAGGTTGCAGCTCTTTCTATTGCATCCCTCTTGCTTTCAAGCCACCACAGCCTGTGTCACACAAGGAAATGCAATCTTTCTACCTGCTGTGCCATGCTCATGGCAACAACAATGCAGATGCCAGCAGCTGATGCCCACAAGTACATGCAGCCTGGACTAACTTTCATTACATAGTTTTCACCTGATGCCTGTGTAGAAGCTGGGACATTTCTCCATTGAGCAGCAGAGTGCAGCAGGGCTCCAAGGTGAGGGCACACTCTCCTCTATTTTTCTGGCACTCCAAGAGAAAGAGAACATGAAAAACAGTTGTGTTTCCCTGCTCATGGCAAACACCAGCCTTTCCATCCGTACTGTCCTTCCTGCCATCAGCAGCAATTGAAACAACATCCCACTCACCTTTGCCATGTCTGGCAGAGGTTGCAGCTCTTTCTATTGCATCCCTCTTGCTTTCAAGCCACCACAGCCTGTGTCACACAAGGAAATGCAAGCTTTGAACCTGCTGTGCCATGCTCATGGCAACAACAATGCAGATGCCAGCAGCTGATGCCCACAAGTACAGCCAGCCTGGACTTACTTTCATTACATACCTTTGTCCAGTTGCCTGTGTAGAAGCTGGGACATTTCTCCATCAGAGAAGCAGAGGGCAGCAGGGCTCCAAGGTAAGGGCACACTCTCCTCTATTGTTCTGGCACTCCAAGACAAAGAGAACATGAAAAACAGTTCTGTTTCCCTGCCCATGGCAAACACCAGCCTTTCCATCCTTACAGTCTTTCCTGCCATCAGCAGCAATTGAAACAACATCCCACTCTCCTTTGCCTAATCTGGCAGAGGTTGCAGCTCGTTCTATTGCATCCCTCTTGCTTTCAAGCCACCACAGCCTGTGTCACACAAGGAAATGCAATCTTTGTACCTGCTGTGCCATGCCCATGGATACAACAATGCAGATGCCAGCAGCTGATGCCCACAAGTACAGACAGCCTGGACGTACTTTCATTACACAGTTTTCACCTGATGCCTGTGTAAAAGCTGGGACATTTCTCTATTGAGCAGCAGAGGGCAGCAGGGCTCCAAGGTGAGGGCACACTCTCCTCTATTTTTCTGGCACTCCAAGACAAAGAGAACATGTGTTTCCCTGCTCATGGCAAACACCAGCCTTTCCATCTTTACTGTCCTTCCTGCCATCAGCAGCAATTGAAACAACATCCCACGCTCCTTTGCCTAATCTGGCAGAGGTTGCAGCTCTTTCTATTGCATCCCTCTTGCTTTCAAGCCACCAGAGCCTGTGTCACACAAGGAAATGCAATCTTTCTACCTGCTGTGCCATGCCCATGGCAACAACAATGCAGATGCCAGCAGCTGATGCCCACAAGTACAGACAGCCTAAACTCGTTTTCATTACATACCTTTCACCTGATGCCTGTGTAGAAGCTGGGACATTTCTCCATTGAGCAGCAGAGGGCAGCAGGGCTCCAAGGTGAGGGCACACTCTCCTCTACTTTTCTGGCACTCCAAGACAAAGAGAACATGAAAACCAGTTGTGTTTCCCTGCTCATGGCAAACATCAGCCTTTCCATCTTTACTGTCCTTCCTGCCATCAGCAGCAATTGAAACAACAGCCCACTCTCCTTTCCCTAATCTGGCAGAGGTTGCAGCTCTTTCTATTGCATCCCTCTTGCTTTCAAGCCACCACAGCCTATGTCACACAAGGAAATGCAAGCTTTGAACCTGCTGTGCCTTGCCCATGGCAACAACAATGCAGATGCCAGCAGCTGATGCCCACAAGTACAGACAGCCTGGACTTACTTTCATTACATACCTTTGTCCTGTTGCCTGTGTAGAAGCTGGGACATTTCCCCATCTGAGAAGCAGAGGGCAGGAGGAGTCCAAGGTGAGGGCACACTCTCCTCTATTTTTCTGGCACTCCAAGACAAAGAGAACATGAAAACCAGATGTGTTTCCCTGCCAATGGCAAACACCAGCCTTTCCATCCTTACAGTCTTTCCTGCCATCAGCAGCAATTGAAACAACATCCCACTCTCCTTTGCCTAATCTGGCAGAGGTTGCAGCTCTTTCTATTGCATCCCTCTTGCTTTCAAGCCACCAGAGCCTGTGTCACACAAGGAAATGCAATCTTTGTACCTGCTGTGCCATGCCCATGGCAACAACAATGCAGATGCCAGCAGCTGATGCCCACAAGTACAGACAGCCTAAACTCGGTTTCATTACATACCTTTCACCTGATGCCTGTGTAGAAGCTGGGACATTTCTCCATTGAGCAGCAGAGGGCAGCAGGGCTCCAAGGTGAGGGCACACTCTCCTCTACTTTTCTGGCACTCCAAGACAAAGAGAACATGAAAACCAGTTGTGTTTCCCTGCCCATGGCAAACACCAGCCTTTCCATCTTTACTGTCCTTCCTGCCATCAGCAGCAATTGAAACAACATCCCACTCACCTTTGCCTAATCTGGCAGAGGTTGCAGCTCTTTCTATTGCATCCCTCTTGCTTTCAAGCCACCAGAGCCTGTGTCACACAAGGAAATGCAATCTTTGTACCTGCTGTGCCATGCCCATGGCAACAACAATGCAGATGCCAGCAGCTGATGCCCACAAGTACAGACAGCCTGGACTTACTTTCATTACATACATTTCACCTGATGCCTGTGTAGAAGCTGGGACATTTCTCTATCTGAGAAGCAGAAGGCAGCAGGGCTCCAAGGTGAGGGCACACTCTCCTCTATTTTTCTGGCACTCCAAGACAAAGAGAACATGAAAACCAGTTGTGTTTCCCTACTCATGGCAAACACCAGCCTTTCCATCCTTACAGTCTTTCCTGCCATCAGCAGCAATTGAAACAACATCCCACTCTCCTTTGCCTAATCTGGCAGAGGTAGCAGCTCTTTCTATTGCATCCCTCTTGCTTTCAAGCCACCAGAGCCTGTGTCACACAAGGAAATGCAATCTTTGTACCTGCTGTGCCATGCCCATGGCAACAACAATGCAGATGCCAGCAGCTGATGCCCACAAGTACAGACAGCCTAAACTCGTTTTCATTACATAGTTTTCACCTGATGCCTGTGTAGAAGCTGGGACATTTCTCCATTGAGCTGCAGAGGGCAGCAGGGCTCCAAGGTGAGGGCACACTCTCCTCTATTTTTCTGGCACTCCAAGACAAAGAGAACATGAAAACCAGTTGTGTTTCCCTGCCCATGGCAAACACCAGCCTTTCCATCCTTACATTCCTTCCTGCCATCAGTAGGAATCAACATCCCCCAAATCTCGTTTTCGAAGTTATTATTGTATGAATTGTAATAATCTCAATTTTACTGTAAATCTTATTTCTTTATGAAAGCAGTCAGTTAACCATGGCCTCTTTCTCTGAAACACTCCAGTAAATTTGCACTGCACATCTACGTTTGCAAAATGGTTTTGCTATTCTTCTCAGATATCTAAACATCTGGCAAAAGAAAATAGAAAAATTATTTACAGACATTTTTGGACGGAGATTACTTCAGGTCAAGTCAGAAAGAATCCCTAAGCTGCAATCATGAAATTCTTTTATCAGTTACTCAGATTTAGCCAGTGTTACTAAAAGGGAAATAAGACACAGGCTTTTTATAGCAGCTGTCAATTTAAGAATGATCAAAATTTTATTACTCTTGGCTAAGATCAAAGTCCCGCATTTCAGGATTATCTCCAGCTCACAAAGTATAATTAACAGTTTTGGATAACCACATTATTAGATAGCAATATTGTCTTCCTGCAAGGAATTTCATTGTTTTCACACATGCCACAGGTTGTTAATAGATTGCCTGATTACTCTTTTTTTTTTTACTGCCTTATGATGACTACAGAGAATTATACAACAGCACCATAAAAACTTTATATCCTATCCCAGGTGTCTGCTTTCATATGAAGAGAATATTGGAAAGCACTGGTGAAACTAAGATTACAAAATAAAGCATTGGACAATTTCAGTGAAAGCCAATAGGTTTTACAGCTCTGCCCATTTCAAACCCCTGAAGACATCCACGGGTTTCCTGCTGTGGGACACGGGCACTCACCTGCAGCTCAGCACAGCCTGCTCATGCCTGCACTCACCTTCAGGCTGGAACAAAGGAAATCCTCAGCAAAGAAATCCGGACACTTTTGTTATGATGACTTTCTTAAAGAAGCATCAAATATTTCTTCAGGAGAAATACTGCAAGTCCCTTTGACACTAAACCTTATTTTAAATGTGAAATTGTTGGTGTTTAGATTTGTGCTTCCTTCAGGCGTGCTTTCACTCACCAAAAAATTTCTATTCTTTTGTTTTTCATTCTGAGGAACACAGTGATTCCTGCCTTGTTTACTGACTGTAGGCACAGCGATACTCCTGCACCTTCAGGGAAACAGCAAATCCATCTCTTTTACACCCTACTTCTATCAAGTTCATTCACCTCACAAGGTATTTATTGCAAGCAGCTCTTCCAACAATGCAGAGTAACAGAACCTTCAACCCAGGACACCTCAGTAAGCCAGGACTTTTCATCTCCTGAATGTGTAGGCAGACACAGAGCTGGAACATCTTGGGGAAGGAGAAGCAGCATTTTCCAGAGTACTTCAACAAGAACTGAGCACTGCCCTGAGAGCTTCAGAGCGGCAGGCTGTCACAGTGTGCCAACCAGCTCAGCTGTGAGTTGGCACTGAAGCTGCACCACAGGGAGAAAAAAGCCCCCTGTGCACCCTTGGAGAACCAAGGGCTCATCTCTGAAGCCACAAAGCACTTGGGCTCACCGTGCTTTTTTTGCACATCGGTCTCGTTTACAATGGCAATCACACTCTTTTCACTTTAAAATGCAGAGCTTACACGAACACTGGAGCCCTGGGCAGCCTGGCCTCGTATGAAATGTAGAAGCTGGGGGCCTTGCCTATGGCAGGGGGGTTGGAGATTCAAGATCCTTGAAATTCTTTCCAACCCGGGCCATTCTGTGATTCTGTGATTCTGTGTGATTCTGTGATTCCCACCTTTGCCTAATCTGGCAGAGGGAGGCAGCTCTTTCTATTTTCTCCCCAGTGTCGTCGTGTCACCAGTGTCTGTCTGACACAGGGAGCTGTCAACACTGTACCTGCTGTGCCATGCCCTTGGCATCACCAAGGCCGCTCATGTTCACAGGTCAGCCAGGCCAGAGTTATTCTGAATACGTATGTTAGCATCTGTATCCTTGTAGAAGGAGTGACAGCTTTCCAGCTGAGCAGAGGGGACAGGACAGTTCCATGCAGTGGGCCCTGTCTCCTGTAGGCCTCTGGCTCTCAAAGACAAAGCAAGAGGAGACACAATCTGTAGCATCACAGCCTCCGTAGGCTTCCTGCCTGCACCCACCTCTTCCCTTCCATGCCATCTGTCCTGCACTCTCAGCTGTGCCTCTGCGCATCATTCTGCTCTCTTCTAGCCTGGGCTTGCAGAGGGGTGCAGCTCTTTCTGTTGTCTCCCTGTGGCTGTCAGGTCACCAGGGCCAGTGTAACACAGGGAGCTGCAAACACTGTGTGTGCTGTGCCATGCCCATGGCAGCACAGAGGCAGCTGCCAGCAGCTGATGCCCACAAGTACAGCCAGCCTGGGCTTACTTGGATTACTTATCTTTGTCCTGATGTCCTTCAGGAAGGTGGAACATCTCTCCAGCTGAGCAGCAGAGCACAGCAGGGTCTCGTTGTCTGGGCATGTTCTCTTCTGGCCCTCTGGCCCTCCAAGACAAAGGAGGAGGACACAGAGGCTGCTGTAACACAGCCAGCCCTGCCTCTGAGGTCAGGTCTCAGGCCATCCTCTCTCCCCTCAGCAGCAGCTCGCTGTTCTGCACTCCTCTGGCCTGGACTGGCAGAGGTGTGCAGCAGTTCTGGTGATGTCCCAGTGCTGGCCATGTCTCCAGTGCCTGTGTGACACAGGAAGCTGCCAGCACTGTGCCTGCTCTGCTGTGCCCATGCCATCACCGAGTTTGCTGTCAGCAGCTGATGCTGCAAGTCCATCCAGGCACAGGCCTTTCCTTCCCGGCCCTCTCTCCTCCCCTCTCTCCTCTGCTCTCTCTCGTGCTCCCCTTTGGCCTGGGCTGGCTGAGCAGTGCAGGCCTTGTTGTTGCTCCCTGGGCCAACTACGTCACGGTTCCCCGTGACTCTGCCAACTGCTCTGACACAGCGACTGCGTCCTCAGGGTGGATTCCAGAATGCGACAGACGTCCCAGACTTCCAGGGCTGATTTGAACATGCTGCCATACAGAACTCCCATGGCTCAGGAACCCTGGGAATCTGCTCACAGCGAAAGCTGCTGTCGCTCTGTGGGCACAGCCGTGTCTATGTAGGCCTGCTCACACTGCAGCCCCTGTCTGCACCAGAACCGTGCCGATCCACCTTCTCTTGGCCTCCTTGCCTGCATGGAAAAGGGCAGGTTGGGGTGAAGTCCATCAGCTTTCAGAGGACTTTCAGAGTGAAGTCTCTGAGCCCTGGTGACCCACTCAGCTCTTCAGCCTGCTGACCTGGTCTGCTTGGGCTGTCTTAAAAGGCAGAGGGCATGTTATCCTGATGTCCCCACATACATCCCTGTTAGCATGCTGCAGTCCAGTTCCTAAAAGGACACGTGCACAATCTCTCTGAATGTCAATCAACACGTAGTTGGTCTGTACACTGAAGAAATTGCATCCAGGTTTTCAGTGGTGATTAGCTATGTGCTTAGTCAGAGGTGCAATGATTCTAAATGTGACATTAAGGAATTCCCGGTTGTCATCAGGTGGAACACACTTCAGACTGGAATCCTCAAGCAGACTGCAGTCAAGCTTTCTTAATTATTCGTTGTTATTATCAATGCAGACGCATCTTTTAATTCCTGCTTGAATGAACATTCTGTAATAATGTGCTGAGACAGTGCAAGGCTGGACAATGAGACTACAGTTTATTAAAGCAGCACTTTTTACTTAGGTGTACTTTTCATCTGTTGAACTTCGCTGTCGTCTATTGAAAATCTCTAGTCCTTAAAGGCACCAATGGATAAGATTCACCTATTCTCTAGAAGTCTGATTGAACCCCATACTGATTATTAGATTTTTATTTCTGTTTAGTCCAAGCACGTGGGACGTTACTATTCATGTATTCAATCATGAGGTAAGTCTGCTTCAGAAGCAATATAGATAGCATAAAGGGTGAAGAAGATACAGTATTATTAAAGACTTCACTAGTATTGATAGACTGAAAATTGAGACACACTTTGATGAGTACAGAATCTCCAGGAGAAATTTCAAGTTATTATCTGAATGTAAAATACCAAACCTATTCACTTATCACTGGGTTGAATGTTTTAAATTTTAAGTTACCGTAATGGTTCCTAAATTCTGCTCTTTAATACGAAAACATTAAAATTCCTTGTAAGTAGTTTTTCGAAAGAAAGTCAGCTGCTAAACGGATGCAGTGGCATAAGACAGCGAAATATCTCTGCTGATGGCAGTAAGGAGTGTAGTGATGGAAAGGCTGTTGTTTGCCACGGGCACGGAAACACAACTCGTTTTCATGTTCTCTTTGAGTGCCAGAGAAATAGAGGAGAGTATGCCCTCACCTTGGCATTTTTCACATTTCCAGCTGTAATGGAGAAATGTCCCAGCATCTAGAAGGCCATCAGGACAAAGATATGTAATGAAAATAAGTCCAGGCTGGCTGTACTTGTAGGCATCAGCTGCTGGCATCTGCATTGTTGTTGCCATGGGCATGCCACAGCAGGTACAAAGATTGCATTTCCTTGTGTGACACAGGCTCTGGTGGCTTGAAAGCAAGAGGGATGCAATAGAAAGAGCTGCTACCTCTGCCAGACATGGCAAAGGTGAGTGTGCTGTTGATTCAACTGCTGCTGATGGCAGGAAGGGCTGTAAGGATGGCAAGGCTGGTGTTTGCCATGGGCAGGGAAACACATGTGGTTTTCATGTTCTCTTTGTCTTGGAGTGCCAGAAAAATAGAGGAGAGTGTGCCCTCACCTTGGAGCCCTGCTGCCCTCTGCTGCTCTATGGAGAAATGTCCCAGCTTCTACACAGGCATCAGGACAAAGGTATGTAATGAAGATAATTCCAGGCTGTCTGTACTAGTGGGCATCAGCTGCTGCATCTGCATTGTTGTTGCCATGGGCATTCACGGCAGGTTCAAAGATTGCATTTCCTTGTGTGACACAGGCTCTGGTGGCTTGAAAGCAAGAGGGATGCAAGAGAAAGAGCTGCAACCTCTGCCAGACATGGCAAAGGTGAGTGTGCTGTTGATTCAACTGCTGCTGATGTCAGGAAGGCCTGTAAGGATGAAAAGGCTGGTGTTTGCCATGGGCAGGGAAACACGTCTGGTTTTCATGTTCTCTTTGAGTGCCAGAAAAATAGAGGAGAGTGTGCCCTGACATTGGACTCCTCCTGCCGTCTTCTGCAGAGGCGGAGAAATGTCACAGCATCTTGAAGGACATCAGGACAAAGATATGTAATGAAGATAATTCTAGGCTGGGTGTGCTTGTGGGCATCAGCTGCTGGCATCTGCATTGTTGTTACCATGGGCATGGCACAGCAGGTACAAAGATTGCATTTCCTTGTGTGACACAGGCTGTGGTGGCTTGAAAGCAAGAGGGATGAAATATAAAGAGCTGCAACCTGTGCCAGACATGGCAAAGGTGAGTGGGATGTTGTTTCAATTGCTGCTGATGTCAGGAAGGCCTGTCAGGATGGAAAGGCTGGTGTTTGCCATGGTCTGGTTTTCATGTTCTCTTTGTCTTTGAGTGCCAGAAAAATCGAGGAGAGTGTGCCCTTACCTTGGACCCCCGCTGCCCTCTTCTGCAGAGATGGAGAAATGTCCCAGCTTCTGCACAGGCATCAGGACAAAGATATGTAATGAAGATAATTCCAGGCTGGCTGTACTTGTGGGCATCAGCTGCTGGCATCTGCATTGTTGTTGCCATGGGCATGGCACAGCAGGTACAAAGATTGCATTTCCTTGTGTGACACAGGCTCTGGTGGCTTGAAAGCAAGAGGAATGCAATAGAAAGAGCTGCAACCTCTGCCAGACATGGCAAAGGTGAGTGGGATGTTGTTTCAGTTGCTGCTGATGTCAGGAAGGCCTGTAAGGATGGAAAGGCTGTTGTATGCCATGGGCAGGGAAAAACGTCTGGTTTTCATGTTCTCTTTAACTTTGAGTGCCAGAAAAATCGAGGAGAGTGTGCCCTCACCTTGGACTCCTCCTGCCCTCTTCTGCAGAGGTGGAGAAATGTCTCAGCATCTTGAAGGACATCAGGACAAAGATATGTAATGAAGATAATTCCAGGCTGGCTGTACTTCAGGGCATCAGCAGCTGGCATCTGCATTGTTGTTGCCATGAGCATGGCACAGCAGGTACAAAGATTGCATTTCCTTGTGTGACACAGGCTCTGGTGGCTTGAAAGCAAGAGGGATGCAATAGAAAGAGCTGCAACCTCTGCCAGACATGGCAAAGGTGAGTGGGATGTTGTTTCAATTGCTGCTGATGGCAGGCAGGACTGCAAGAATGGAAAGGCTGCTGTTTGCCATGGGCATGGAAACACATCTGGTTTTCATGTTCTCTTTGTCTTTGAGTGCCAGAAAAATAGAGGAGAGTGTGCCCTCTCCTTGGACCCCTGCTGCCCTCTGCTTCTCAGATGGAGAAATGTCCCAGCTTCTACACAGACATCAGGACAAAGGTATGTAATGAAAATAAGTCCAGTCTGGCTGTACTTGTGGGCATCAGCTGCTGCCATCTGCATTGTTGTTGCCATGAGCATGGCACAGCAGGTACAAAGATTGCATTTCCTTGTGTGACACAGGCTCTGGTGGCCTGAAAACAAGAGGGATGCAATAGAAAGAGCTGCAACCTCTGCAAGACATGGCAAAGGTGAGTGGGATGTTGTTTCAATGGCTGCTGATGTCAGGAAGGCCTGTAAGGATGGAAAGGCTGGTGTTTGCCATGGGCAGGGAAACACAACTGGTTTTCATGTTCTCTTTGTCTTGGAGTGCCAGAAAAATAGAGGAGAGTGTGCCCTCACCTTGGAGCCCTGCTGCCCAATGCGTCTCAGACAGAGAAATGTCCCAGCTCCTACACAGACATCAGGACAAAGGTAAGTAATGAAAGTAAGTCCAGGCTGGATGTACTTGTGGGCATCAGCTGCTGGCATCTGCATTGTTGTTGCCGTGAGGATGCCACAGCAGGTACAAAGATTGCATTTCCTTGTGTGACACAGGCTCTGGTGGCTTGAAAACAGGAGGGATGCAATAGAAAGAGATGCAACCTTTGCCAGAGATGGCAAAGGTGAGTGGGATGTTGTTTCAATTGCTGCTGATGGCAGGAAGGACTGTAAGAATGGAAAGGCTGTTGTTTGCCATAGGCAGGGAATCACATGTGGTTTTCATGTCCTCTTTGTCTTTGAATGCCAGAAAAATAGAGAAGAGTGTGCCCTCACCTTGGAGCCCTGCTGCCCTCTGCTGCTCAATGCAGAAATGTCCCAGCATCTTGAAGGACATCAGGACAAAGATTAGTAATCAAAATGTTTACAGGCTGTCTGTACGTGTGGGCATCAGCTGCTGGCATCTGCATTGTTGTTGCCATGGGCATGGCACAGCAGGTACAAAGATTGCATTTTCTTGTGTGACACAGGCTGTGGTGGCTTGAAAGCAAGAGCGATGCAATAGAAAGAGCTACCACCTCTGCCAGATGAGGGAAAGGAGAGTGGGCTGTTGTTTCAATTGCTGCTGATGGCAGTTAGGAATGAATGGATGGCAAGGCTGGTGTTTGCCATGGGCAGGGAAACACATCTGGTTTTCATGTTCTCTTTGTCTTTTAGTGCCAGAAAAATAGAGGATAATGTGCCCTTACCTTGGACCCCTCCTGTCCTCTTCTGCTGAGATGGAGAAATGTCCCACCATCTACAAGGACATCGGTAAAAAGATAAGTAATCAAAATATGTTCAGGCTGGCTGTACTTTTGGGCATCTGTTGCTGGCAAATTTTATGGCAGTAAACTGCCTACATAATGTCAGAATGAGGGTGACAATAGAATGGTATGTAATCACAGTACAATGAAAAAAGTTTCCAGGGGGCAGGAATGGAGGCATGGTGATGCTGTGTTTGAAATACTTATTTGCTCTAGAAAGCTGTATCAGAATGGCGGACTGAAGTAAATACTTTGAGTGCTTTTTTAATGTGACTGGATAAAAGATCCATCTGGCAAGTTGAATAACTCAGTGGTAAAGGGACATAGATACCTCACTGTTTCATGGAACCTTAAGCATCTGAGCACTGTGTACAGAACTTGGGAATATAAGTATTAGAGGATCATGGAATATCTTGATTTGGAAGGGACCTCGAGGATCATGGAGTCCACCTCCTGGTTCCACTCCAGACCTCCTATGAATCAAGCCCTGTGTCTGAGAGCATTGTGCAAATGCTCTTTGACCTTTGTCAGCTCAGTGCCAAACCACTGCCCTGGGGAGCCAGTGCCAAATTCCGTGTATCTAGTTCATCCTACAGAATGATGCCAAGAACAGTTATAGAGATCGACTTACAAACAAAATTCTTGTCTTGAATGGTACACTCTTAATGGTACACTCACCATTTCAAAAAGAAAAAAAAGAAAGAGAAAAAAAGAAAAAAAAATCAAAGCCACATTCTTACAGAGGCATTTTACAGTATTGTAATTCTGTTGTGTCAAATCAAGGTTCTCTCATCATGAAGTAATGACCAAATTCTCTTTTCATATCTAAAGATACAAATGTTAAATTCAGCAGTGCTGTTCAAGAGTACATTACCAGCTGAAACACTGCTTTGGCTGTAAAACTGAAGGTAGTAAGGAATTTTATCAAGGAGTTAGAAGAAAACATCTAAGTGTAGATTTAAAAGCAACCTGTATTATTCTTAGAGTTTGATATAGTGTAATCCAATCCACAGTACTTGTAACATGTGTTTTATAAACATATAAACTGTTCCTTATTCTACACATCACTAAGAGTAATTCTTCTGACAGGAATGGTCACATGAGTAATTAACCTGTGACCTTCAGTTTGGGATTAAATGCATCCAGTGGAAGTAAGAGCTGTCGGTTATTTTGCTCTTTCATTGTTGAACAGCCTGGGTGTTTTGTTTTGGAGGGTGGATAGTGATGGGACAGGTGGGGAATGGTTTTAAACTGAGACAGGGTTAGGATGGATGTGAGGAGGCAGTTTTTCAGCCAGAGGGTGGTGAGGCACTGGAACAGGTTGCCCAAGGAGGCTGTGGATGCCCCATTCCTGCAGGCATCCAAGGCCAGGCTGGATGTGGCTCTGGGCAGCCTGGGCTGCTGCTTGGCAGGTTAGAAACCCAACATGACTTAATTGCAGCACTGGGTGCAGGGGGATCACTGCTCCTAGCATGCACACAGAAGAGCTAGAGCACACAGGTGATGGACATTCCACTTGTGACCATTCCTGCAATTCCAGAGAGTGTGCGCCTGTTCCAATCACTGCTGCACAGACTAAAAACTGATTGCAGATGAGCTCTTTTGGTGTGGGGTTCTTGCAAACGGTCTGTAGTGGCTGTGTGATTCCTCGGGGAGTTGCTCTCCAGCCCAAAGCTCATGTCCTAAGTCGACCAGACCCCGTTTTTGTTCAGAAATGGTTTACAACAGATCAGCTGCTGATCAAGTTTCTCATATCACACTGCCTTGCTCCAGTGTCTGTGTCATCAGCCCCAGCAATACGGTGCACCTCTTCAAGGCTTGTGGAACACTGAGACTCTGCACCTGGGCTCCAGACATCCTGCTGCTGTAGTAACAACAGCCTTCCTTAGACAGAACATCGCTGTCCTGGAAGCTCTGAATTGAGTGCTGAAGACTGAATTAATTGCCAGGTATCGATCTAACACCTAATTTGTTTGCAGAGGAGATGAGGGCTGTGCTACCCATCATTTCACTAATTCTGAGTAACTTTCTGTTTGCCTTTACCAAGGTCTGATGTAACAATCGTGTGATCAGGAATGTCTGTCTGGAATCACTGTGAGGGTCTGAGATCTGAATTTTTTTTTTCTGGAGGGACTAGTGAAATGAAAATTCAGAAACGTAAGGAATAAACACAGTGAATAGGCATTTCTGATCAGAGTGGAGTCACTTCTTCTATTCAGAATCACAGAATCATCCAATTCTGTAATTTGTATTTGTGAACCTCAATTTCACAACACGAAGATTTTATTTTAGCTTTGGTGTCTCGCAAACTTTGTCAATAACTAAATAATGGTAATCCTAAATTTCTAAGAGCATGGAGATGGAGAAATTAATCTTCCTGTAATTCTCTGTACTGTACCCCCATGGTTGTCAACACCTAATGCAATATTGAAATTTCAACTGAGAAAGTGAAAGCTGTCCTTAACTTTTGCCTCTATATTGTGCTTCACTGAGGCTGGGTTTTGATCCCTTGCTGCTTGGATGGGGCGTTTGAAGAATGATGCCTGTGCTGATGTCCAGCCAGGCTTTGGGGATGAGTCTCCACACCAGGGTACGTCTGACAGGAGTGAGGGTTGGGGATCGGGCCAGGTGGAGTCCAGTGTGCTTTGCTCTTGTTCTTAGTGCTTGTTTTTGCTCAGGAGGGCAGGAGGTGAACCTCATGAACCAATGTCTGCAGATGGGGTCTGCAGAGAAAGAGGTCCTGCAGGCCTCGTGTGACAGCCACGGAGCTGCAGCGAGGCTGCATCAGTGTAAGACACCAGAGATCCACGGAGGTGTGAAGGTGAGCTGTGGGCTCCAGTAAGGCAGGAAGGGATGTGCATGCTCGGGGTTTGGTTGTTCTGTGTGTGTTAAGTGGCTGTGATACCACTGCTGGGTCCGTGTGAGTGTACGGAACAGTGTGACAGTCTTTTTGATGGAGTCCTGTGAAAGGAGTCCTATGGATTTGGGATCCAACTATCAGCCTGTGGGCATCATCCAGGAGTTGGGGTAGGGGATGAGGCAAGGGAAGCTGGGGTAAGGAATTCATAAAGCAGTCTGGCAGTAGTTCTGTGTTTCTCCCATCTCCTCCTTTATTTCCTTACAGGTGAAATAGATTGGTGCTGCAACACGCCCTTGAATTTACAAAAAAAGGACTCTAGTGTGGATTTGACATGGGCCCAGCACTGCAAGGTACGCTGCTGGGAGGAAGCGTCCATGTGCCTGAGGGCAGGAAGGCCCTCCAGAGGGATGCACTGAGGCCAGTTGTACGAGGCTCAACAAGAGCAAGCGCCAGGTCCTGCGCTTTGGTCATGACGACCCCGTGCAGCTTCTCCAGGATTTGGCTGAGGTAGAATTCCAAGCACCCCCTGATTCTAGAATGTTGGGCTGGGCTGGTGGAATCTTCTGCCCTTGTGACTGGTCTTGCCTCCCCACCCTGTGCGTCATGGTGGAGCAGCCTGGTGGCCCTCAGTGATGTCATAAGGGCTAGAATGAGGGCAGGAGCAGTGCGTGCTGCGTCCCTTCATTGGAGCGCTGGAGCTCTGACTGAGCAGCTCGCTTGTTGCACTTGTGCACCGACTGAGTACCTTTGTCTTCACACCGTCCTGTGCAGCTTCTTGTAGGTAAGCTGAGACAGTGTGGGATAGACGGGTGGGCAGTGAGTGTTGAGAACTGCTGGCTGGCGGAGCTCCTAGGATCATCTTATGTCCATCAGCAGAGGGGTGGCCATGAGGGACAGGGAGGTGATTGTCCCCCTCTACTCTGCTCTTGTGAGGCCCCATCTGCAGTACTGCGTCCGGGTCTGGAGCCCCCAGTACCAGAAAGACAGGGAGCTGTTGGAGAGGGTCCAGAGGAGAGCCACAGAGATGATCAGGGGACTGGAGCACCTCCCCTGCAAGGACAGGCTGAGGGAGCTGGGCTTGTTCAGCCTGGAGAAAAGAAGGCTGCGGGGTGACCTCATTGCAGCCTTCAGTACCTAATGGGAGCCTACAAAGAGGAGGGCAATCAACTCTTTGAAAGGGTAGATAACAGCAGAACAAGGGGAAATGGTTTTAAGTTGAAAACTGAAGTTTTTAAGTTGAGGAAGGGCAGATTTTGGTTTTTCCCTCATAGTCTTTGCTAAACTGTGGAAGCAAACTGACCTGCTCTTTCTCTCTCCTCTCTCCACCCTCTGCCTGCTTCCCTGCTGCAGCTTTTGCTCGTGGAAGATCAGAGCAAAGTGACAAGGAACGGCTGCGGATTCGAGAGATTTGTCTCCCTCGTTCTGATCTCTTGCCAGGTACCTGCCATGGTTTGTCCCCCCACATGCTTTAGCAGCCCGTGACGCCCCGTGTTTAGTAACACAGCCTCATCCATCCTTGATGGGACGCTGGTCATGTGTGGGTTTTCTCCACTTGCTCTCAGCTCAGCCCTCAGAAGGATGCTGTCTGTGGTGCTGTGACCAGCTGGTCTTTAGGAAACCAATCCCTTAGGCAAAGAGTCCTAGCCCTAGCTTGTGCAGAGCTGCAGAGCATCCCCCAGGGACACCAGCAGGCGTGCTTCGGCTGTGTGAGTGTGCCCCACAGCTGTAGGGAGCACAGCAGAGATGTGAACAGAGACAATAAAAGCGTGTTTCTTTTCAGTTCCAGCTTGTCACACCCACGCTGATGGCCGTGGCGTGCAGCGAGATCAGCTGTGGGCCTGACCTGGCATGGACAGAGGTAGAGTATGAAGCTCTGATTGGTCTTTGTTCCCTGCCTGGAGCCAGCAGAGTGAGCCGCAGATGTGCTCTCCTGCTTCTCAGGAGAGGTAGAATCCTTGCAGCTCCTTATGCTCCTCTCTGGCAAGACAGTAGTGCAAGAGTGGCAATTTTATAAAAGTACTGGAGCCATCTGGGTTGTGGTGTTTGTCCTCTTCTGATTTTTCCCTTGAAACAGCTGTTCTTAGACTTGCAGTTCTTCTGAAGTGCCCATGATAAGGACCGAGTGCATTTCCTGCAGCTTTCTCTGCAGATGAGCTCCTCACCTTGAAATGTTCCTCGTTTGTTCTCAGCTCCTCACTGTGCCCTGTGCTCTCTGTTTCAGACTGAGAACAAGGGGAAGCCCCTGCTGGACCATGGGGAGTCAGCTGTGAATATCCCAGCTATTGCTGCTGCCCATGTCGTTAAGAGATACGTTGCCCAGGCAGCGGATGAACTCTCCTTTGAGGTAAGCAGTTCAAGGCGTTCCTTGTTGTTCAGTTTTACAATGGCAAATGCCTTCAGAGCTGCACTGGTGCAATTGCTCTCAAGCTCGGCGATGTTTGGCAGTGCAGAAGAATGCAGTCATTTGAGCTGTGCTTTCCTCCCAGCCGTGCTGAAGCTGGGATTGAGGTTGCAATCTCTTGCAGGTGGGAGACATCGTGTGTGTCATCGACATGCCACCAAAGGAGCTGACCCCCTGGTGGAGAGGCAAGCACGGCTTTCAGGTAGGCACAAGCTTCAGACCAGAGAGTGCAACTTCAGTAAAGGCAGGAATCTCAGCTTGGAGCTGCTCTGCCTGCACAGGATGCCTAATGGACGTAAACAGTTTCCCTGTGTCGGTGTCAGAGGAGATTGCCTTTGGCTGCAAATGTTGAAAAATTATTACCTTTATGCTGTTAACTATGGCCATTTTCTGCTGGATAGTCTTATAGAGCGTCAGGCAAGCACATTCTGAGAGAAATGTTACGTGGCTTTTGGTTTAACAGTTCAGATCTGAGAAGTGCAGCATACAATAGTTGGCCTCTCTTTTCTTCTTGTTACAGGTTGGTTTTTTCCCAGGGGATTGTGTGGAACTCATTAATAAGAACATTCCTGAGGCACTCATCAATTCTGTGCCAAAGCCAGGTACGGATGTTACATTTGATGGTGTGGGGAAGCAAAATGAAGTCTTTTTTGGGGTGTGTTCCATGTTTAATACCTCCTTTATCCATGCCACGTTGTCCTCTGTGTTGATGATCCTTCATGCACACCATGGGGCAGAGATTTGGCCTAGTCCTCCTGTGTTTATGACTGGACTTGGGGAAACTATTCAATCTTCATAGACTGGCTTGGGATGGAAGGGTCCTCAAGGATCATCAAGCTTCCACTTCCCTGCATCAGGCTGTGCTGCCAGCCCCCACATTTAATGTCAGATTAGACCAGGCTGCCCAGGGCCCCATCCAACCTGGCCTTGGGCTCCTCCAGAGATGGGGAAAATCCGGTTTTGTATGTACTTGTTGGTAATGTTCTTCCCGTGTTGACGTGCTCTGTAGAATGTGCTGTGCTCGGCCTCGTCCAACTGAGCCAAACCTGAAATGACCTGGTTTCTTCCTTTTGTTGTGCAGTGCCCAAGAAACGCAGCAAGATCCTCACCTTCCTTCGTTCCTTGGTGAAGGCCCGCCCAAAGAAACCGACCGAGCGGGAGGTGGAGAAGGAAAGGGTGTTTGGCTGTGACCTGGGAGAGCATCTTCTCCACTCTGGTCGTGATGGTAAGGAACAGCCCATTCCTGAGATCTTCCTCTCTTGGGCATCTAAAGAAGATGAAAGGGAGATCATATCTAGCAGGGGGCAGGTTGATAGCAGTGGAGACACGTGTAATGGGAGTTGATAGCTGAAGGATAACGTGTGTGATGGGAGCACAGCCTGCAGCAGGATTTGAGTAAGGAGCTCAACTGACGGCTGGCACGTGTTCTTTAGTCCCCCAGGTCCTCCAGAGCTGCGCTGAGTTCCTTGAGCAGCACGGCGTGGTGCAGGGGATATACCGCCTGTCCGGCGTCGCGTCCAACATCCAGAGACTGCGGTAAGAGTGCTGCGACTGACACAGCCTGAGTGCATCTGGTGTGGCTTTGGCCTTGCCTTCCTCTTGCTCACCCGGTTTGGCGTCCTTCTCTCCAGGCAGGAATTTGAGTCTGAGCAGATTCCTGAGCTCACCGTGCGTGACATTCACAGCGTGAGCTCCCTCTGCAAGATGTACTTCAGGGAGCTCCCGAACCCTCTGCTCACCCACCAGCTGTACGGCAAGTTCTCAGTAAGCACAAGGCAGCGTCTTTCATTTCCCTCTTCCCTGGGCCTCTTGGGAGATGGCTGCAGCAGTGCCCCAGCTCTGAGGCCCTTTTGCTGTCAGCCCCACGAGGTTTACTCGCAGTGGTTTCCTAGCCTGATTTGTGTCTCGCTCCCTTTCTGCACTACTCCAGGATGCTGTTGGTGCCGCTACAGAGGAGGAGCGGCTGGTCAGAATGCAGGACGTCATCCAGCAGCTGCCCGCTCCTCACTACAGGTCAGTGCTGCCCTCAGCCTGTTGAGCTCAGCCCTGCTGCATGGCAGAGGGCAGTGATGCGATTCCAGGCTTTGACTCACGCCGGCAACATGATGCCTGTGTATGCTGAAGAGTTGAAGTCTCCATGGGGTTACTTTATGGGGTCAGTTCCTGGGCACGGGGGCACGCTTGGTGCAGCTGATGGCTGCGGCTGTGCTGTGCTGGGGCTTGGTGCTGCAGCGTGGCACTCAGTCAAGTTGGATCTACTTCATCTTTGGTGACAATAGCAATAACAAGAACTAGCATGAATGGAGGTTTGCTTTCTGAATTGCAGCATGGCATGCTCGTTGGTGCTGAACATTTGCCTCTCTTGTTTTCCAGGACACTGGAGTACCTCATGAGACACTTGGCGTGTCTGGCTGGGAGCTCCACCATCACAAACATGCATGCCAAGAACCTAGCCATTGTGTGGGCTCCAAACCTCTTAAGGTAAACTTCTGGTTCTGTTTCAACACAACGCTTACATCTGTTCTCCAGTAAAAAAAAAAACAGTCCTCCCTTTTCCTCCATCAAATGTGCTCTTCTCCTGTAAAATCTGCAGTCACTCGCTGACAGCAGAGCAGGAGCCTGGGCTGTTCTCCAATCCCATGGGCACAATGTCTAGGTGACAATTTCTGCAGTCAGAAATTGAATCAGGTTGAGATGGGACTGACGTGTCCTTGATCATCCAGGAGAATTTCTGCAGTGGCATCACTGATTGCCCACTGCGGAAGTCTCCAGAGCCTCAGTTGACAGCTTCTGGCTGCAACAATTCAGACTCGGGGAAACGGTCTTGGAGAAATGACTTCTAAAATCTGCCTTTTCTACAGATCACAGCAGAACGAGTCTGCCTGCGCCAGCGGAAGAGCTGCCTGCATGGAGCTGCAGACGCAGTCGGATGTTGTGGAATTCCTCATCAACCACACAGACGTCCTCTTCTGCTCCAAATCCAGAGCAGACATCGCAGATGGAGCAGGTGAGTGTCTTCCTCCATTAGCTTTATCTTGTTCTGACACCGTGATCAAATGCAGGCCTTCTCCAGGACCTATGAGATACTCTTTTACCATCAAGGGGACAGCAGACCTCTGGGCTTCCATTAGAATATGGCATCCTGTTGCTGGATGCTGAGAATGTCCAAGCCCAAACTTCACAAGGAGGAAATGGTCATTATTATGGTTTGCACGCAGGAGAAGCTTGATGCAAGTGTGGCAGCGAAGCTTTCTCAGTTCCCTGCCCCCATTTTCTCAGGTTTTTCTGTGCCTGTTTCGATACAGTGAGCTGCTCTTCATGATGACCGTGTCCTTTGCCATAAACACACCTCTGCCCACATGGTTATTTTGAGCTCCTCTTCTTCCAGTGGCTTGGATAAGCAAGCCTGAGAAAAATACAGCACCTCCCCCAGAACTGTGGTGGCTGTGCTGCTGCTTTCTGATCCTCGCTCTGACCTGTGGTTTTCCCTTACAGGGCACAGTTCTCTCCCAGGGCCCAAGTCTGTGGGGGTCTCTTCTGCTGCCACAAAGCTGCTCAGCCTGGAGGAGGCACAGGCACAGAGGCGAGGCCACAGCAGCTCTCCTGTGGTGACAGAGAGCAGCAGGGACATTGAAGTGGAAGAAAGCCCTGCAGCTGGGCAGGGCAAATTCCACACAGTCATCGACTTTCCATCTGACAGGTAACGAGGACTTTCTTTTCCAGCACCTAGCATCATTGTTTGGGTGGGTTTTTGTGTTTGTTTGTTTGCTTTTTTCTAGTGCCCAAACTTGCTGAAACTAGGTTACGCTAATGGTGGGGTTTTCCAGATTTCAGGGCCACGTGCCTGAACCCAATTCCAGTTCTCCTCTAAGCAGAGCTGTTGGTCAGACTTGCTGGCACTAGAAATTAAACATGGCAGTGAGATGAGGCCGATCAGCTGCTAATGTAAGAGTCAGAGATGCTTTTGAGCTTCCTTTAGGGCTACACGGTTCCTCAGAAAGCAGTTACGCCTGCCAGCTCAATAAAAGCCATCCCTCAGATGCCGTGCTGTACAGCTGCGCAGCCTTTGCTCACATGCTCTGCATCTTGCTTGACAGAGTGGAGGGGAATTTAGCCAGCAAGACTTCAGGGCTGAGCTATAGAATGGAGCCATGCTCAACTGTTGGAAACAGAGCGAGTTTCTAAGTTGTGCTTCTGCAGAAACCAGGCAGTGCTAGGAACAAGCAACTGCTGCCAAGAGCTCAGTGCAGCTCTTCCCTCACCCTGCACCACGCACGACTCACAGCATTCGCTGTTTTCTCTCTCCAGGCAAAATCCACCCAGCAACAATGAGGAATCACCAGCTGGCAGTTGGTGCTGCTGCTTCAGCCTCAGAAAGCCATCCTCTGGGAGCAAACGCCAACTGCAGCGCAATGCCAGGCAGCCCTCAGAAACAGCAGTGGTAGTCCTGGCAGGTAAGGGTGCAAATGCAGCTTCCAAATCCCTGCTTTTCAGGAACATAGAATTCAAGCTTGCAGTGCACTTGTATCTCCTTCTAGCATTCCAGCCCCTGCCTAACATCTTCAGTACACCCTTCATCAAGAACCACTGTCGTAATTCAGCTTGTGAAAGTTTGACACTAATCCCTGTGTATCCTTTCTAGGTGAATCCAGCCCTTGCCAACCCAGAAGATCCAGGGCAAGTAGCAGTGATGCACTATCTGCTTCCGTCAGTGGAGATCTCATAGGGAGCACGAATTGCTGCAGTTCCAACAGCAGCCTTCCATCTAACAACAGTAACAACAGTGATGGAGAGAGCCTTCCATCTGAAATCATTAGTGGAGAGAATGAGCTCATCGAGGTTCATGCTCTCATTACACCTGGCTCTGCTGAAGTTGCTGACCTGAGCCTCCCAGACACCACCGTGACCAACCTCGATTCTAACCAGGAGTCTCTGCAGTGCATCCCATCCCAAGCACAGTCAGAGTGCCCAGAAAGCTGCACCTCCATGCAGGAGCAGGCCAGGATCAGTGAGGAGGAGCAGAGCCTCTTGCAGGGGGACTTTCAATCAGGCCTCCAGTCCCAGGCACCGGACAGCAGCACTGAGAGCTCTGAGCCACTCTCTCCATGACAAGAGAGGATGAGTCCCATCTTCACCATGGACCTCTCACACCATCCTGTCTTTTATATAATAATAAAAGCACACTCGTGCTCAATCAATGCGTTGACTGCCTTTCAAGTCTTCATTCACACAGATAGGGATGAATGCAACACACAGCAAGGCACCTCAGCTTGCAACATGATGGCTGTGGGGTGTGTGCAGTACAGCTCTGGAGTTGTTCGCATTTTGTCTGGCTTTGGGATGTCTGCAGGGAGAGCTCTGCTACCATCTGGTACGGTAGCAAATAATCTCTAGTATCCTGGATGCAGCTCATGATACTCCCAAGCTTCCTGGCTGTGGCTTTGTAATGCTTTTCAGGGCTTTCTGATGCATTTTGATGCTTTGGCTGCTCCTTAACACCTCTCTCCTCCCACCATGTCCTTTCCTGGCTCCCATCTACAAGCTGGCCATGCAGATCATCTCCAGACCTGTCATCATCACACTGCGGCAGGAGGACCTCACCCTGGCCAACGTCAGGCAGTACTGCTTGGTCTGCAGCTCAGTGGCCATTTCCCTTTTAGGCTGTTCTTGCAGAACAATCAAGCAGCAGAACCTTTTGCTCACCCTGCAGCACACAAATGCTGCGAAAGCAGAAACAACCTGGGAATCTCTGGCTCTGCAAGACTGCACGGACACTCGCCGACTGTGTTTGATGGCTCTCTCCCATCCTTAATTTCCTTCTCCCCTTCTCCTCGTCTGATCCCACTGCTGAGCCATGGTCAAGCTGCCCAGAGTCTCAGAGCATCGTGCAGAGCCGTGCTGGCACCTCCTCCCCTTCCTCTCTTGCAGCTCGGCGTGCAACCTCACCGCTTCTCTGACAGACCTGCTGATCCCACGCGTGCCATCGGGATGCTCTGGCACAGGACGTGCCTCTAACCCAAAGCTCCTTCCCACTCTCCCAACAAAAAGCAAACCAACCGCACCGCCAGCAGCACAACCCCGCAGCAGACAGCAGGGAATGCCAACAGCTTCACGCTGCTCCCCTTCACTCCCATCCTAACTGTGTGCGCACGGAGAGGCGGAAGGATGGGGTTGCAGGCTGACCTCTGCTGAGGTGAGTGAGGGCTCACCGTGTTGCTCCATGGTAGATTTGTTCCTGTTCAGTGCTAACAGGAAACTCACACGACACTGAGGGCCTTGCAAAAGTCTGGCAGGTGATGTCAGTTGCTCTTCCTTTTCCCACTGATGCTGTCACTCCATGGTAGAAGGCCACCACATTGACCAGGCTGCATGTCTCTGTTTCCACTGTTTCTGCATTTCCTTCTTCTTGCTCCCTGCAACCAGCAGTTTCAGCCATGCTGGTTTCCTGCCTCCTCTGCTTGATTTCATGTGGCAGGGATGGAGAGGTGTTCAGCTCTGAGCAAGTTTTTTTCTGAAAAAGTGATCAGCTCTTTTCCATCCCTTTGCCCCTACAAACAGCTGTCCAGAGGATCTCGTCCAAGAATGCCTTGAACAGCCTGCAGCTGGCTCTCCTGAAGTTCAGGCTCCTGACTTTGCTTCCTGCCAGGCCCGCATTCCTTGAGATCACAAACTCAAGGAGGGCATGGTCACTGCAGCCCTGACCGCCTCCTGTCTTAACCCCTGGTCCAGCAATGCTTCCTTCTGCTTGGTGTGCCTAATGCCTGCACCACAGAGTGATTCTCACTGCACTCCAGGAGTCTCTCAGATTACAGATAAACATCATAGGAAAAAAAAAAAAATCACAGAATGGCCAGGGTTGGAAGGGACGTTAAGGATCATGTAGGGCCACACATGCAGGGCTCCCAACCTCCCCATTTAAGACTAGACCAGGCTGCCCAGGGCCCCATCCAATCTGTCCTTGAACACCTCCAGGGATGGACGGGGCATCCACAGCCTCTCTGGGCAGCTGTTCCATCACCTCAACACTCTCTGCAAAGAACTTCCCCCTGACATCCAACCGAAATCTGCCTTCCCTCAACTTAAAACTATTTCCCCTTGTCCTGCAGTTATCTACACTTCCAAAGAGTTGATTCCCCTCCTGTTTGTAGGCTCCCTTTAGGTACTGAAGGCTGCAATGAGGTCACCCCGCAGCCTTCTTTTCTCCAGGCTGAACAAGCACAGCTCCCTCAGCCTGTCCTTGCAGGGGAGGTGCTCCAGTCCCCTGCTCATCTCTGTGGCTCTCCTGTGTCAATCCCACGTTTCCTTTCTCTGTCTCGCAGGTCAGCTCCTGCTGGAAGCAGATGGTATCCCAGTAGGAATGAAGGTCAGTGCAGGAGCAGCTGCTGACGGGAGGAAGGAAGTCCATGCTGATGAGCTCTGAAGCATCTGCAGGTATGGTTCTGGAGGAGGCAGCAGTGATGTCGGAGGGCTCCCCAGCAGGAAGCTGTCTCATCCCAATGCTTGCTGAGTGGTTGGAAGGGAGCTTTCTTCATGACAGCAGCACCAGTGTCTTGATTCACATGTTGCAAAGACAAGGATTAGCACGAGTTCCAGTACCTACAGTATCATCACGAATCATGGTAAGATTACAATGTGTCCTCATACAAACGCAGCCATTTCTCTCTGAGTCCAAAGGCTGTCCGGAAAGCATCTTTGAGGTCTCTCACACCAAACCACTGATGTTCGTGTGGGATCTGACTCATTAGGGTACAGGGGTTAGGATCCACAGGCTGTCTTTTGAGAACTGGTTCAGTCATTTTCTTACACCTTGCACCAGCCGATACGTGCCGTCTGCCTTCCGTGCCGACAGGATTGGGGTGTTATAAGGCCACAGACAAGGTTCCAGAAGACCATCCTTAACCAGTGTTTGTGTTACAGCTTTTAGACCCACTCTCCCTTCTAAGGCTATGGGATATTGTTGCTGTTTCACAGCTTCACTCCCTCCTCGGACAGTTATTTGTAAGGGAAAATTGTGAGTCCACCCCGATTTCCTTCCCCTGCCCACACCTTCAGATTCATTTCTTCTCATCACAGCTGTTAACACATTCATTGACACCCTGATATCTGTTTCACAGACTTTCAGCTGTAATCCTCATTTAACTGTTAAATCTCTCCCCGATAAATCGGTCCCTGCTTCAGGCACATAGAACAATTGCCCTGCAACTATTTTATCTTTCCATTTTAATTCTGTGGTCCCACAGAGTGGAGCTGTCATTTCTGATCCCTCAGCCCCCGTCCCAAGCCTGCTAATGCTGTAACACTCCAGCAGGGACAGCCTCGGGACCCGGAGGATGCATTTTCTGCCATTCCTGCATGGCAGCTTGTCGAATCATTCCTCGTTCCTCCCTGTTAAACAACACACTCAGGATGGACATCATCTCCTCCCATGAGTAAACACCTGGCCCCAAGAATTGATCACACTGCTCTTCTAATCCAATAGGATCTTCCATTGAAGATTTCATTTCCCTTTTAAAATCTCTCCCCTCTCCTCTAGTGAGTGGGGCATTGACATGCCCTATTCCTGTTAACCCTGGAATGGCACTGACAGCTTAGAGCACAGAGATGCTCTTTCTGCGGTGTCCTGCTTGCCTGCTCCTCCCTGGAGGACCAAATGCCACAGATGTGCACCGTGCCATGAAGGAGCAGGAAAGGGCATGAGAAGGCACTCCGTGCCATGCCATGGGGGAAGGAACAGTGCTTTGTTGTGTGTGTGTCCTTTTCTGCATGTGTGCAGCAACAGAACACCACGTTTCCTGCAGTGCTCTGGAACCCAACTTTCCTTTCACCTGGCTGCTGCTGGGTGTCCAGGAAGTTATGCACAACAGCCACATCCAGATACACGCCTGGTACCTCTGAACTAGCTAATGCTGTACGATGGAATGTTGTTTCTGCACTGGATATCAAAAGGTGGGATTGGTCTGAAGCAGTACAGCACAATGTGTTTTGTAATTTGCCCTTAGAAACAGTTTGAAAAAGTAGAAGTGCTTTATTAGTAAAAATAAGTTATTTCATAACATGTTTTAGAAATACAGTTGTTCAATCATGTGATTAATTCTCACTTACAGAACTGTAGTAGTTACAAATAGTATGGGTATAGCATTAAGGACTAGAAAGCATGTTGTAAGGCCATTCTGTTTGGATAAGAGAAGCTCAGCAAAAGAAAAACAGACTCCAAAGAAGCCAGGGCCTCCACACAAGGCCGAATTGACTCACTCTGTGGGCAGGTTGGGATGCAACAGGCAGGCATCAAGAGACTCCCCTCCATCCTCCTTCCAAACTTATCTCTATTCAGGGATGAGCAGCTGTCCAGAAATAGTGGCCAAGTGTTGATAAGCAGATGTCAGACGTTCAATAATCAGCAATATACCTGCTGAGGTGCAACAATTGGTGTTCAGCCAGTCACACACACACACACAGAATGGCCCGGGTTGGAAGGGACCTCAAGGATCACGAATCTCCAACCCCCTGCCACAGGCAGGGCCACCAACCTCTGCACCACTGTACAGATGCACAGTGCTGGATAGAAACAGCAGAGAGGGAAAAAACTGTATGCTGTGGATGGAAAGGGGGAATCAGAATTGTTTAACAGCTCACATTATGAATGTATTTTCACCTTCACATTACCCATACAGTGTCTGAGAAGGAGCTGTGTGTCAGATTTTTTTGTAGCCAGAACTTACTGTGATAGTTGAAAAGATGTGGCAAGAGAATGAGATAAAAAGGGGAGGCAAGAGCAGCAAAGGCAGCAGCCAGATGCTGGAAAAACCAGCCAAGAAGACTGAAACAAAGCAGACATCATCTCTGCAGAGCGACTGTTGCCAAAGATCAAGCTGTGGCACGTAGCTAATAACATCTCAGGTCAGAAGGCTGCAGACCTTCTAACGATGGCTCTCTCTGTCTCTCAGCTTCCTGCATTTGGGCCTTATGCTCCCTTTCTTTCACCAGCCCTCACGTTCAGTGCCTAGCTGATGGCAGTCCTGCTCAGCCTCAGAGAAAGGTGACCTCAGCCAGCATTTCTCTGCTTTGTTTCCTGCGTCAGCAATAACTCTGAGTAACTAATGCATTCAGGAAAATCAGGGTCTGTTCATGGACCGTTTGCAAACATAAGGAGATGCAAAAACCCAATGGATAACTGACCTGTTATGAATTATTATCCCCACCTCCTCTGTTTGCAGCTCAGGGACTGTGGGCAGCCAGTCGAGCCAATGCACACCCCAGAAACATCAGACAAGTCACTGCTGACCTCGTTCTTCCTGTGACCTTACAGCACTGGCCTGCAGAATGAATGTGTGCCTGCAGGTATCTCTCTTGGCATAACTTCAAGAGCAGCTCAGTAAGTAGTTCACAGCTTCACACCCATCTGCTGTTAGATCTACGAGGGAGCTGTTGATGTTAGAGCTAGAACATTGCCAAGCTGCAACAAAAGCTGCATGGCAGAAGTGCGTATGGGACCTTTTTCATGGCCTGATAGAAATCACTGCAGTTGTTTTCTTTCCCATTTGCTCAAGCTTAGTCATTCATTGTTTTAATCTCCAGCATTGTTTTGCCTAAGCTAATATTTGTGCTTATTTATGGAAAGTTTTAGTGTTAAAAGAAGAAATACGGGGAAAGAATATAAATCTGAATAGCCAAAAGAATCTACTTTTCAGGGCTGTTTTATTTCTCTTACTCGTGTATTGTAACAGTTCACTGTCTTCCAGACTCTTTCTGGCTCTGATGCAAGGGGCCAACAGAGCTTCTGGGGGTCTTTTGTCTTTTTCAGTTTTATTTGTTGCATGGCTGCTCGCTCTTATCCTTCTTACCTCTTCATTACTTTAAAGGAGTGATGGAAGTCAGTGGGGACACACAAACACCTCCCAGAGCATCTGCTGTGATTCCCAGTGACCCTTATGAGTAGAGATCATCTCCATGCAGGGTCGAGGCTGCAAACAGGTTGACATCAGCCTTTGGGATTATGCAAGTGAAAATCATAAGGAAGGTTTAAGGGATAGATTTTAAACCATAGGAGAGATTTAAAGAAAAAAAAAGATGTAGAAAAGAGTCTATTTAACAAATATGTTTGGTTTTTTGTTTGTTTGTTTTATACATAATTTTGTTAAGCAGAGACTCTGAAAGATTAGGGAATCCTTATTAAGATGAAGTACTGCTAATAATTTTGACAGGTTCGGTAAGAGGATGCCATTTCTGGATGCATTAAAAACCAAAGTCAAGTGGCTTTGCTGCATACCAAAGATAGAAATCCCATGCTGCCTGAAAAAGAATTAACACTGATTGTGGCCTTCTGTTCTGGGCAGACCAGGAAGGGCTTGAAGAGATGCTTCAAATGGCCTCAAATGCTTCAAATGTGTAACTCATTTTCCAGTGCTGCAGGCTCCCTTGGTTTGGACCGTGGCTTGGAAACAACACTGGAGAGGAACTCAGCCAACTCAGTGGGCACGCAGTAGGTTTAAGATTTCAAACACAGTTCCAATCTGTAGAGCCCATTCCCACCCTGCATTGAAATCACACTTTTGCAACAGGCTTTTCTGCATACATGACTGAGATACATAGATCCAGCTTTGTTCTTGTCTTCAACTTCAAGGCAGTCCATCACAATGACAAACCCCTTTTGTGAACTGCTCAGGTAATCACTGGCCTCATAGTTGGTGGTGTTTTACTGGCCATACAAGCGGTGCATTTGAGGCCTGTGCTTAATGTGCAAAGCACTGGACTGCATATTTTGCTGGTAACTTTGCCTCAGCAGGATTATCAGCAGAGCTTACTGGTATCTACTTGAATTTTGAGCTTCTGTTATTGGCTAGAGTATCTGTTTTGTTAAACAAATCAGATGAGCCACAGATTCAGGACAGCCAGATGAGCGCAGATTCAGGACAGCCAGCCAAGTTCGCTGTGCAAGACAATCTGCATCGACAAGACTTGTGAGATTTGCAAATACAAATGGAAAACAAACAAAGAAAGAAACTGTTTTTTAAAAAATCACGATTTCATGTTGTGAGCCGAGACTTTGAGCGTATTTGGTGGACATGATGAAGGTTTTAATGCTGAGATGCTTTATGAGTTTGACTTTTTCTTATGATAAGAGGTCAGAAACTGCAGGAAAAGGTTTGTGCCAAATGACAAAGGAAAGAACACTTCCTGCAAAACGTCTGTTAGAAAGCAGCACGTTGTCAGCTGGAATCATGAGTTATGATCTGGAGAAAGGCTGTGCCAAGGTATTTACAGATGTCTTCTGATGGGTTTGAAGCATTTTTGGCGTGCGGAGTAGGCATAATTCTGCAAAGCTGGTGGATTGCTTGATCAATCTGAAATACAAGAAAGATCAATAAATGACCAAAAAAAGCACACAAACAAACCAAAAAAACCCCACGATAGATATACTGATAGCTGCATTATGTACTGCATGTTCCCTTTCAGCTATATGCTTTTTTTTTTTAAATAAGAAAGTGTGGAGCTGCCAGTTCCATTATCCATCCTTTCTAGCTCCAGGTTAAATAAAAAATGCTATTCCTGTCACCTGGAAGATGTATTCTAGGAAGAATGGTTTTCAAACTATTTGTATTTCAAGAGGTTTAGTTATGGAAACAAACAAACAAACAAACAAAAAACCAAAAAAACAACCAACAATCTCTACAATCTGAAAAATGAAAAAAACCCTCTTGACTTTCTCTGGACTGACCTAAAAGTATAACACATTGCATACGAATGTTTAAGGAACAACAAAGAACTGTCACGGAAAAGGAGGGAGCTGCTCTTTTACCTATCAAACCTTCCACATCTTTGAGTGTCTGCCAGCAACCAGAATGTGTGGAGGCACCTTCAATCAATGGAGGGCAATAATGGCACTACACTTACATTAATCCTGGATGAAATAGCACAGCACTGATAGAAACTTCCCAACAGTCTGTACTGATCTGAAATGCTCTGGCAACTCTTTGCAAAAGGTTCTTCATGCTGAGTATTTTCATTTCATTGCTTGCCTGCTGGTATCACCTGTGCTAAGCCAGCTGGACAAACCTAGATTGGCAGCTCCTCAGATGTGTTACCAGCTAATTTCCCACTGATCATTAGAAACAGAAAGTTAATTCTGCTGGGAATTCAGCCATCTTCTGCATCTCTTCCTTCTCCTGATCTCTGTTCTACCTCCGTTTGACACAGATACACATTCAGGCTAATTAGTGAAATTTACTTTGACCCAGCACAAAAAGGAGAGCAAAAGGAAGGGCAAAATGAATGAAATAGCAACACAAGTTACCCAGCTGTTGTGTTGAAAAGACCATTTTTAAGCCAAAAGAACTGCAGAAAGAAGGAATGGATGGATGTCCTGGAGCATCTAGTTCTCCAGATGCCTACAAGAGATGCCTTTCTGCGTGTGGGACACAGAGCAGATCCCCTCTGATACTCGGCACAGGGATGGATGGTGCTAAAAGCAGGTTTGTGTTTACCTACAGGGCCCTTTGTTTGTTTGTTTCCATGTACAGAGAGCCCATAGGAGGGATCAAAGCCATCTCACAGTTTGTGCTTGTAGGTTCAGTGTTTGGGAGCATTTACCTTCTGAACAGCTGAAACCAAAATCTGCAATTCAAAGCCTGTAAATAATATTCACATAATAATTAATTAAGAAATGAATAGATAAACCTTTCACACCTGGAGTTCAGCTGCCATCACAGACCATTGCAGTGACTGCCATGCATTCAGTTCTGTGTTGATAGTATCACTGGTGTCTCTCTTCTAGAGATGGATCTAAGCTGAACTGTGACTGCTGGTCGAGTTTCCACCTTAGCAGCTCCTCTACTGCTGCTGTCACAACTGCATTGTCCACCTGAACTGCGGGGTTGGATGTGACCTTGTGAGCAGCAGTCTGCTGGCAGACCTGTGAGTATTTTCCAGTATGCAGTTATCCCTAGTCAGTAGAAGAAGGAGAGAATTAATGCATGTATGCATATATTACAAATACATTAATTATATAATTATATAAATTACATTTAATTACATAAATTATATATAACTTATATTATAAATCTATGAAATAGACATGAATACATACAAACAATTAAAAATCCACGAATATTTTTGTGCATATTTAAATACAGGAATGCATTCCATTAGAGGCATTGATAAGCAGGCATTTAAGCACACCTTGCTTTGCTGTTTCAGCAGGTCTGCACCAGAATCCTGACTGTAAGTGACATCTGTGGATGTCTTGAAAAGGACAGCTCAAATCTCAGGTCATGCACGAGCATGGAGAAGCTGATTTCCTCTTGGTTAAGTCTTGATTGTTCAGTGTATAGTAGTCAGATGGAAGACAACAGGTAGTCCAAATGCACTGATTTGAGAAAACAGCTGCTCTGGGTACGAGGAAACGGAGAGAAAATGAAGAAACAGACACTCCCAGAACTCTGCTGTGAGCACTTGTCTCACGAAGGATATATCATAACAAGCACAAAACCAATGGAAGAAGAAATGGGCTTTCTAGCTGTGTATTCATCCTTGGCATAACTAATTCTGTCTTTAGACATGTTTCTGAAACACTCACACGTTTTACCAACAGATAAGTAGGTAAGTGACCAAAATGAAAAATAAAGTCATGACAAAAATAATAATAATAATAATAATAATAATAATAATAATAATAATAATAATAATAATAGAATAATAAATATGTTTCAAAAGGTTAAAGATGTGGATTGGAAAAGTCACAGCCAAAAATATTTCTGAGGAATTTTAAAATATATTTCTGTATTTCTTTCACTTACCAAGAAAGCACGATTATATTTCTCCAGCAAAATTGGTGTGTCCTTATCTTACTAGAGAAAGGGCCTCTCACCAGGGCACAAAGCTGCTAGAGTTTCCCAGGACACAGGAACAAGATTTTCTCCACTTTCCCACTCTTCCCACTTGAGCATTTTGCAGTCAATGCTTTGGGGCTTTGGCAGAACTCGTGGGTTACCCTAACGTAGGATGCTGGCTTCTATATTGCCAAAACATCTCATGGTGATTTTGGTCGCCCAGATTTCAGCTCTGTTGGGGATGAAAAAAGAGGCTTACTTTCCCACTGTCAGTCCCACAGATTCCTTCTCTCCCATTTGAAACGTCTGGGACATTACTGAGAAAAACACTGCAGTCTTTTGTTCAGTGGTTGGCAAAGGCAATGCTCCCTGCATTCGTTGCATGGGGCTTTTTCCATGCATTTCTCATTGCTGTACACAAGTGCATACGGATACTTAGACACTCAGATGTAGGTTGCTCCAAAAGTAATGCCTGCTATTCATTTCGATGGAAACTGCAGCTCTGCTGCCATCTGCTGGCACGACAACAAAACGTAATGGAATATTTGTAGGAAGGTTCAGCCTCTGCTGCCGTACCACCAACAGTCACCTCTGATATCATGGGCATTCATCATTATCTATAATCACAAAAACTGAACATATGGCCACTGACACAGATTGCTGGCAAGGTCTACGATTAACCTGCAACGATGAGGAGACCCATGAAGTCTGTGTGAAAATGATAAAAGCTGACCAGGATAACTGCCAGCCAGCTTTTATATTAAAGATCAATAGATACAGCATTTCTGTATTTGGCAGGGTTAAGCAGTCGGCAGCTGAAAAACAAAGCACTGGATTTTGTAATATTAGTGAAAGAGTGAAATGTGAACAAATGAACCACTTTCAGATGTCACCTACTGCCTTTTTCTGTAGTGACATTAAACTCTGCAGAAATACATTTTTCCTGTGTTTTGCCTGCATTTGTGCCTGAGATAGCACAGTTGTTTCACAGAACAGACACAGCCACAGCCAATAATGCAACAGCACGGTTCCCATTACATCTGTTTTTTCCTTTCTTTGCAGGAATTCCAGTTGCTCTAAACACGTTGTCACATTTTTACAGCAGTCATACAAACAGCTGTGGCAGGTGCAAGAATGAGAGCCGGAGAGCAATTCTGTGTGCGCAAACAGTGCATCAAGTGCAGACACGTAGTTTAAAATAAAAACTGGACCGAGGAGAGCAGGCTGGAAAAGCTGAAGTATGACAGTAATTATTTTTTGGTGTGACATTTCTTAGACAGGGCGGGGGAGGTGGGGGGGACGGAGTGGGGAGCGGCGTGGGGGAGAGGGAGAGGAAGAGAGGAAGAGGGGGGGACGGCGGGGGGATGGGGAAGGGGAAGGGGCGGCCCCCCCGGAGGAGCTGGCGGGCAGAGGCAGCGGGGTGCAGCTCCGCACAGGACCCGAGCGGCTGCCTCTCTCCCTCCGGCCCGGCTCAGCCGTCTCAGCTCGCCGCGGAGCAAAGCACGCGCTTTCCCTCGCACTGCCGTGCTTTGACCGGCATTCCGGACGCTCTCGCGTCTCTCGCTTTGCCGGATCGGCTTCGTGCGGCGAATCGCCGTTCCTCCTCGGCTCGCCGCCGCCGTGTTTTCTCTCGGTTCCAACTATCTGCTCGCTCTCTGCCCTTCCCCCTCTCCCGGAGCGCACGCGGCCCGGGGCCGGCCGGCTCGCGGCAAACCGTTCCGAGCCCTGCGGCTGTTTGTCCTTTTCCCGGGGCTGTGCCCCCCTGTCACGGACACGGAGGAGGGGGAGGGGGAGGGAGAAGGGGGGAAGGAAGGAAGGAAGGCAGGCAGAAGGAAGGGGCGAGGAACGAAGGGGGGGAAGGGGGGGGGGGGAAGGAAGGGGGAAGAGGAAGGAGGGAAAGTATAGGGGGGGGAGAAGGGGGGGTAGGAGAGCTGGTTTGGTTTGCTCTTGAATCTATCCACATTTTATAGATGTACAGCTTCCTGTGGAAAAGGATTCTGTCCGTACCAATGACCTTCCAAGCACTTGAAGTCAAAGGTGGGTGTCAGATGAGATGGCAATATCCTGTTCTCTGTGTCCAGAAGAAGGGATGAGATGATTGAGATGTTAGAAGAACGTAAGAGGAAACACTGGGATGGGCTGCTGCTGGAGGCCATTCGGTTTCTTGGTGATGGCTGCCTTTGAGAAGCGTGCAGATTAACAAATCTCAGGACAGGGACAGGTGCTGGATTTCTCTGGCGTAGAGGCAACAGAGCAGCTGCCATATAGAGCTACTTTACTGCCTAGTTATTTACAGTCTGACTTTGGCAGAAGAGAGTGAAGCAGCTCATGAGTGATGACAGTCATAAGAAGCATGCCTTTATAATGCTTGCAGATCGTAAGCTGGGACCTGTTTGTGAGAACAGTGCTCTGCAAGACTGGTGCTGGTGTTTGCAGGGAGTTCTCCTGGTTCAGAATCCAAAGCCATTTTACAGAAAAGAAAAAAAAAATTTTTGAGATTAGAAAAACCACAAAATACACAAACCCACTTCCCCACCAAACCCACAAACAAATTTGTTAATAATTTTTGTACATGTGAGAGAAACTGTTTTGTCAAAGCAATGGCATTTTCTTAGCTTGAATCAAAATGTCTGTAAGTGGGAGCAGTGCTGTAAGAATGCTGTTAAAGTGAAGGTGACAAAGTTTTGTTTGTATAGTAAATATAACTGTTGGAAATCAGTACATGAAATATGTACTAGGAATAATGGCATTTCAGTTCTGAGTTTATTGGGTCTTTTCCTGATGCTTCTGGATGCTACCCTATTATGGCTCATTTAGTTTTGGGATTTTCTTCTTTATTTCACAGAAAACCTGAGTTGGGCCTGGTCTTGTGAATGACTGCTGGTGGTACTGATTTCCTGGCTTTGGTCTCAGTCCTGCACAGCCACTGCGGTGAGTTGTGTTGTTTTTGTCCCACAGGAGTCACCACCGCCTTTTGTGGAAAGGATCACAGATGGCTGGGAGTGGATTTATCAGAGCTGCCAAAGCTGAGCGTAGCTGTAGGTGAAGCAGGACTGGACAGTGAAGTCCCCACCCTTTCCATAGCAGAGGTGGTGCTCACCTCCATGGCAAACAGCAGGTCAGGTGAGCTGTCCTTTGTTAGCTGGGCTGTGAAATGAGAAGCAGAGGCTTCACTGTAAGTCGTGGGAGCCTTGTGTCTTAAAACTAAAGCCTCGTGCATTCTGTGCAAGTTCCAAACAGCTCCTTGCATTGTAGGAATGAGGGAGCAGTTGATTCCCACCTGATCAAAGCAGGAGGCAGTGTGCACAGCTGGAACACAGGAGCTTCTGTCTGAACATCTGCAAACGCTTCTGGACTGTGTGAGTGATGGGCACTGTCACAGCTTGCCTGCACAGGCTGTGGAGTCTCCCTCCTTGCAGATCTTCCAGAGCTGTTTGTGGGGGTGGAGAGTGATAGGGCAAGGGGGAATGGCTTTACACTGAGGTTTAGGTTGGATATGAGGAGGCAGTTTTTCACGCAGAGGGTGGTGAGGCACTGGAACAGGTTGCCCAAGGAGGCTGTGGATGCCCCATCCCTGCAGGCATCCAAGGCCAGGCTGGATGTGGCTCTGGGCAGCCTGGGCTGCTGGTTGGCGACCTGCACACAGCAGGGGTTGGAACCAGATTATCTGTGGGGTCCTTTGCAACCCAGGCCGTGCTATGACTCCACTTGGCCATGGTCCTGGGTAGGCAGCTCTGGGTGGTTCTGCTGGTGTAGGAGGTTGGAGCAGATGGCGTCCAGAGGTTTCTCCAACCTCATCTAGTCTGTGAACCTAAAAGGGAGGTTAGAAGAATAAAAAGAAGAAGAACCTGAAGTACTGTGGGTTTGTTTGTTTGTTTGTATTTAAAATTTTGGGGTCTTCTCATCCCGGACTCTCTCTTTGAATGGATGAGACTTCCATAGATCCCCAGTACAGGTTTCTCTTTTGTATGGTATCTGTCAGGATGCCTTAATAGCATGCTTTAAGTTGCATCTGCCCTATAATAGGTGGTCCCACAGGTATTTAATTATCCTTACGTACGTCTCCCGACAGGTCAGAAGCCTTGATTCAGTGGCAGCAGAGCATTTGTCTCCTGCATGCTTTCTGCTCTATGAGCAGATGCACCCAGAGGACCCCTTTGGACGTGTCATGCAACAGCATTTCAGACAGCTGGACTCTGCGCTTTGTTCTTTGTCTCAATAGCATGTTGCATGCATCTTCAGGAAAGGGATGACTTTCTTTTCTGATATCCAGGACACACTGAAGTATGCAAACATTTAAACCCAGACAGTAAACCATCTCCTAGAGCTCTTTCTTTCCTATGTAATTTCAGGCATGACAGCAGTGAATCCTTGGCTTCCACTTCAAACCTTTACCATCCTGTTTCCACAGTTGACATAAGATCAGGCTTTATCAGCAGATGACAAGAGATGAACCTAATATTGTTCTCAGCTCTCTGAAAAAGCGTGTGAGATGACAAGGATTATTGGATGCATTTCTGTTGGAATAACCTGTGTCTCAGTCTAACAGTTTCTCTTTGCTCTGTGTCAATCACAGCCAGACTAGAAAGACCTTTGTCTCTTCTCCTCTCCTCTCTCCTCTCCTCTCCTCTCCTCTCCTCTCCTCTCCTT